>LLKJ01003525.1:0-24656 GCA_002242865.1 Clarireedia sp. CPB17
AATATCTTAAGACTCTTAGAACATCCATTTGATGATAGTAATCAACTTCAACATATAGTTCCAAATCGGCATGTTTTTTCTGCTACGAAGAGATACTGTAGCGGAGAATGAGCTTAATCATCGGATCGTCCATGTTTTTGGCTCGCGGTACGTGTCGGTACTACCGTAGGGAGGCGAGTAGTTGTCTGCTGCACCACGCAGGTCGTCCACTCCACGGAATTACTTGTAGCAGTTGACCTAGTGCGTGACCCTGTTTTGAAATGAGCCGTTTGCGACGGTTTTCGGTCCAAATGTGCATCCCCTCGGGAGCTTTCCCTTTGAGTGAGTGGCAAGGCCGAGTGTTTAACTGCAATATTAAGGAGGGTTTGCCACCCGCCGTCGGTAGTTGGCGTGTGTTGTGCGTTGTGCATGAGCCACCGCAGACATTTATTCGCCATCCCGATGGGCATGGATGGTTGAGATATCGAGGTATATATCCTTCACAGTTTCGAAGTTCCACGACCAAAAATCGCGATGGTCTCGTGGAAAGCTTCGATTTCAGTGGGTAAATTCCAGAGTCCACCAGGTCTAGTTTACAAACTGCCTGGAGCCTTGGACATGCTCCGGCGCCCGGCGGCCCCGCTCGAGCTCCTTTTTGCGCCTTACGGTCCGTGCGCCGCTTCAGGCTGGACCCTGATTTTTTTCGCATGTCGACTGGTAAGAAATGACATGGCCTTAGCATGCGCGTGTACAAGTACTTCCGTACGAAGCAAGGAAAGAAAATGCTGGAATGTTGGATGTGTGGCTCCCGGCTGCATGATACTTGGTTTCGTCGGGTGAGCCATACGAAGGACGTTTCCACGTGGATTGAAGCAATAGAGGGTACAGTGTACACTCACCCCTCAACATCGGTACTTGGTGCTTGGTGCTGCACTACACTGCACTGCACCCCAAGATCTGACTTCGTAGATCTAGCAGCTTAACTTGCCGTGCTCGTCCCATTTCAAAGGCTGGTCTGGGCTGTTGCGGCACGATCCTCTCTGCCTTTCCAGAAAAATGTATTTCCAATTACTAACCACGAATGCTAAGCGAACCAATCAAATGCGGGCGATTGCCCCTACAATTTCAGATCTCCACGACATCAAGAAGTGTCGAGAGGATCGCGAGGTTTTAAAGCATCATTTTGCGCAAAAATTCCAAATGGCCCAAATGGCCCAAATGCGCCAGTGTCAATTGATATGGCCTGGAATGGCCCCACCTCCAGCTCTAATAATTATTTTCCACTTCTATCTGACCTTTTCAATTATTTCTCCTGCGACCAAGCCCGATTATTCACTGTTTACCATCCTCGGCCTTCCTCTCAACGACCACGACCACGACGACCACGACGACCACGACCACGACCACGACCTTTATCTGTACCTTTCCAGCCCCGAGCGACTTCATCCATCACCGTCATCTTTGCCACTATTCGCTGCAAACTGGTCCCGCATAGCATCCCCATTGACCCTGCGGTAGCAACATCTGTCATCCAAACCGACCCCTCAATCCGCCCGTAACACACTCACAAAATCCGCCCGTCGCTTTCTATTGATCACATCCCATCAAACAAACATCCAGATCGTCGGCGAAGTGGGAATATTCTCCATCGATTCCCTCTGACATGACAATGGGTGCTTTACACTATTAACCTTAACCAACATATTTGTCGCGTATCACTTCAGCCACTATGGATTTTGAGCCTGCAGAACGTGCTGTGGCCGCTCACCCTCGAAGACCTCCTGCCCATTTATCCGTATCCCTGAAACACAACACTCCGGCTGTAAACCATCCAGCACAAAGCTCCTTAACAGCTGTCGAGACTGAAAACACGGAAAATGCTAGTTCTTTTCAACCCCTCGAAAAGCGGTTAACGGAAGAGAGCAATAACTCAGGAGGTTCTTCGGGGGGTATGAATGTCGAGAAATGGTTCGATCAGTCAAACAAACGTCCATCTGCCACCGGTGATGACATGTTGAAGGATAGTAAGTACCTCTCAGAAGAGAGTATGCCCGGTCTGTCTTCTGATATTGACTGGTCTATGATTCAGATGAACCACCGTATTTCCTTCAACAAAGTTCGAATGATACATCGGATTCCAGCGACCTGCGGATTCATCGGAGCAAGACCCACAGTTACCATCCTTTCTACAAAGCTCCATCTGCAAATGGTAGCTCCGATGACTTTCGAGGTGTTATCGATGACCTAACGATTGAAAATAGGCGGCTGAAAGAAAAGTTGAGGAAGTACGAAAACCCGTCTGCGGCCCACTTGAACAAGGAGAGACTTTTCGAGATCAAAGTCCACGGCCTTTCATCGCGCAAACGAAGAGAACTGGAAGAAATTCTGCGGTCCTTCAGTGCTACTATTGATAGCTCAGAAGATATCAGCAGCCCGAACGCGTCACACAGCCGTCAAAAACCCAGTCCCTTGCCAAGGAAGGCCTCTAAAAATGATTCCGTCTCATCAACGTCCAATTCCCGACCCACCGATTCCGCTTATGCATCGATGACAACATCCGGACCTTCGAGTGGCGCTACAGTTATGGAAAGTGGTCAAAGTGGTCAGATGCAGGACGCGAAAGATGAGAAGATGCAAGATTTTCTCCGCGACATTCCTGAAGGTCTCCGTGTCGGTAACTCGAGGCACATGACAAATACTCAGAAAAAGAAGTTGGTCGTCCAACGACTGGAGCAACTCTTTACGGGTAAGACTGGGACGATGGTTAGTGAGAATAGTCAAACCCTGCAACAACAGGAGGTTTCAAATTCTGCTTCAAAATTGGGCCATGCTTCCGAAGACCGAAACCAGCAACCGGAGGGTGTCCGTGAAGCCCATATCGGATCGTATGATATGGAACTTGACAGACAACGGCCAGAACTTATGCGCAATAATTCACATCTTGGATCAGCGGTACGCGACACCTTGAACTCTTCTCCTGATAGTCTTACTGGCTCTCCTTCGCCTGAGCAAAGACCAACAAGACCTTTGGACCTAGATCCCGATCGTGCACAAGTCGCTGCTGAAAACGCCGACTACATTCGTCACTTGGGCATCTCAGCACCTCAGCTGTTGAGGGAAGAGTCAGCTGATGCTGCTGCTGATGCTGATGGCTGGATATATCTGAACCTCCTTATAAACATGGCGCAGTTACATATCATCAACGTAACACCAGATTTCATCCGATCGGCTGTGACGGAATTCAGTAAGAAGCTCCAAATGTCACCTGATCATAATAAACTCCGATGGAGGGGCGGTATCACTGGCACGCACCTCAGTAGCGACAGCGGCACCAGCAGCGTTCATCAGCGCTCGCCAGATAACAGTGACATTAGTGATGATGTTGCACGAAAGAGACGCAAGACCAATGGTGGCAACTTCGCGCCCGTCGGCGGGTTTGAACGATCGTCATCATCGCGAAGTGTGCCAGGACCATTTCATTATAAGCCACTATTCCGTCGGGAGAGTTCGAACGAGACGTCGTTTGATGATAGTTCATCCCCAGATCTATTGTACAGTCAAAGTAGGCTGCGACGTACGATGGGGCTAAAGCGAGATCGAATGTGCGGGGGCAGCCCTCGCGATGATGGTCCGATGGTCTTTTATACTGGCGCTAAATTTTTTAGCGACCTCTCAGGTGACTCTGGAAGCATTGCGGTTCCAGCGCACGTAAGCGGTGTCGATAAGGATGGTTATAGCATCCATACCCGAAATGCACTGGGCTGTGCACCTCGAAGGATGGGTCTGCGGGAGAGGACGCGGTCCGGGTCCTTGTTACTATTTAGGCCATTCAAAGACTACTCCAAGGGAGTAGATTTGTTCGAAACTTCAGCATCAAGACCCGCTACTCCTGATCTCTTGTCTGGCGATTCAGATTTCGATTTTACGGTCGGCATAAATAGTGAGACCCGAGCAGCAACGCCCCCTCTATGTGATCTCGATGCTCAAGGAATTGGTGGAACTTATCCTGCTGACCACTTTGTTTACAAAGTCCGCACACGGTGGACCAAAGTCAGAAACGGCGAGAAACCAAAAATGTCACCTTTCTCGACGCCAGCAAATCCGAAGAAATTTTTACATACTATTCCAAAGGCATCCTTAGATATCTTCCAGGAGGGTCACTCAAAACAACATGTGGATCGATTGGCGGAGAGGATGGGTCTTTTGAAAGCTGGCGATCCGTTAGCTACTGTTAGCCTACCCCATGGTCTCATCAGAACCGAGAACATTTCCGAAGAACTTGTACATCTTGAGCCCTCGAAACTACCCGAACCATGTTACTTTTTGGAAGAGTCGAGCACAGAAGATGATTTCGACAGCTCCCGCTCATCCGGCATTTTCCATTTACGAAACGAAGTTGTGGAAAGGTCGCCAAACATGACGTCGAACGATGATGTGCAAGTTTCTTCTGGTGGAGCCTACGAAAACGGCATGGATATCGACGACGATAATAGCAGCATTGACATGCTTGCGTACGCTCGCAAATGTGATCCTCTTACTATCGCTGCTCGTGAAGAAGATTTCGACCGCGAAGCAAGCGAAGCAAGCGATAGATTGGTTGAACTTGGCAGCACTTACTCAAATGTTAGTAATGAATTTAGCGCATCTGAAGTTTAAGGCACTCTATGGGCTGTTGGCCGTGGGTCTCCGATCTGGAAGATGGCGTTGGAACGGGATTCAGTAAGAGGTGGAAATGGGCGTTTTGGATGGATATATATGACTGGACGGATGGGTTGTATTTATGCTTATCACGTTAAGTGGCATATTATGGCATGGTTTTCGGTGTTGGTTGATCTTAGCTACGGCGATTAAAGGGCGTTGTTTCTATTATGGAAGGATTTTGATTTGATTTCAGCGAGCATAAGATATTGTGGAGTTTGTGTTTTTTTGGTTGGGAAAGCACGATATTGTTCGACTTTTGGTGCTATTAGGCGTATTTTGAGATACCACTCCGCGGCGGCTTGCGTCTGTTTGTTTGATTTTGAGCAGACTGGTTCGGTCCTTGGCGACTCTTGGCGGGTTTTCTTGTTTGCGTTTGAAAGTATCCATTGTTTGATGGATAGAAAGGGGTTTTTTAATTCTTTTTTTGCATCGTTGAGCATTAAGGTTACATATATGGCATCATGAGTATGTAGAAAGTTACAAAAATACCAATTTTTAATATACCTCAACACTGAGTGTTTATTTGACCTAATTCTTGGATACCGCGATGTTATCTCTGTACTACTTTGTACATTAAAGATGGGTAATCTCTGAGACCTGCAAACTTGAGTGCTATTATTTGTCACACGTCAAAAGGTATCTTCTGAATGTGCTAGCAATATTTCCCTCCGAATGCTATTTCAAGCTGTAGAAAGTTTCTTTCTCTAACACGTGCCCACTGCCATCAAACCTCTAACCCAATACCTTCTCAGCAGCACTCACTGATACCCGTTAGTACCCACCGTAATAGCATTTCATAGAACATAAAGGGAGAGGGTAAGAGAGAAACCAACCATCGAGACCAGTATTATCAGGCTCTACGTGCAGAGCCTTGACTTTCCCATCCTCGATCAGCATAGCGTAGCGCTTGCTGCGTGGACCACCGAAGATTGCTTTTCCGTCGAAGGCGAGATCGACGGCGGACGTGAATTCGGCGGTGGGGTCGCCGAGGAATCGGATCTGTTGGGAGGGAGGTTAGGTGAGAATGGAGAGGATGGGGAAGTTACGTACGCCAGAGCTGCCGGATGGATCGAGGGTGGTGCCCCAGGCTTTGGTGCTGCGGGGAGGGGGAGATGTGTTAGTTGAGAGAGATGGCGATATTGGATTGGATGGGATTGTGTTGGATGGGATGGGATGGGATGGGAGGAACTGCGTAACGTGACATAACAGACGTACACAAAAGGATCATTAACCGCAACAACAAAAACATCGCCTGCTTCCTTTAACTTGGGATGCTTGATGTAACCCGGGATGTGCGACTCGGAGCATGATGGACCTGTATAAATCATTAGTATCGTATCCATTCTTCCTCTCTCTGTCTCTCGTTCGAGGATCAAAGAAAAGAAGTGCAATCATACTAAACGCAGCCGGCACCCCAATAATCAACGCCTTGCCCTTAGTCAACTCAGAGAGATTGACCTTGTTGGCGGGGGAGTTCTCGACGAGAACGGAGAGGTTGGGCACGCGGTCACCGATTTGGATGAAGGCGGGGCGGGTGCTAGTGAAGGTACGGGTGAGTGTGAGGGAGGGAGTGCGGAGGAGATGGGGGGTGAGGCGGCGAGGGGTGAGACGGAGAGACATTTTGTGGTTGGATTTGAGGGTTTGAGGTTTGAGGGGGTCAATTGAGAAGTGTGGTTGAGGGTTTGGTGAATAGGTTTGAGGGGGCGCTATGGTTCAATTGGGTTTCTTAAGAACTGTGGTTGAGGAGCTGGAAGGCGGATGCAGATTGCGTGCGCGGTGGTGGGAAAGTGGAAGCGGGGTTCGTTATTTCTTTCCTTGTTTATTTTGAATTTCCTCGGTATGATATTTTGAACGACTTCACCACAAATAAACGCTCTTCAGTACCGCAATTACATTGTTCATTCGTTAAAGTCTCCAGAAAGTGAGTCGAAAGAATCGATTAACGAAGGTATGTTATTTACAAGTATTTACAATTTTGACGGAGCTGAATATACAATAGAAACTGACCTCCTTTTGCTACACTAACCCAATCCTCAAAGTACTGCCTCCCCGGGCATGTTCTTTCTCCATTTCCACACGGTATGCTCGTTTGCCCAGGCCAACATCACATCGTAGTCTGTACATTGATGTTTGGCGCCCCATCCTGGAGTGTCTGTCTTTCCCTCCAGACTTGTATCTGCGCCACACATGATTGCTTGTCGGATGTTGTCAAAGCAATGCGCCGAGTGATGTGCAACTTCCTGTGTCAAGTTGGCACCACCATACCCTTGTTGGAAGTTCTGGACGAGATATGACTATCGAATACATAAGTCTCTTCTCAATATGAAAGTAGTATGAAAGTACTTACGAGACAGTGAAGCTGGTGGAAGACAGACATCATGTACACAGGCTCGGAGTGCGTATCATTTATACGTATTTCATACGCCTCACCCAAACCGAAGGACTCGGCATCATCGACTCGGACATATCCTCTGCCATCTTGGATGTTTTCTTAGCGATAGTAGGTCGGTGGTGGGTCAGTCAAGTAATGGACTTACCGGCACTCAATTCGATCCAGTTGTGAAGTGTATGCAAGGTCTCCTGCTCACTTGCGAACATGTCCTCATGAAGGTATCGGTCATTCCCCTCGAAAATATAGGTCTTTTGTGGAACTACTCACATAAGTAAAGGTAACCTAGACTTACGAGAGCAGGTGCGAGTGAGTAACTTACAAGATGGTACAGGAGATGAGGCAAGGTTCTTCTCCTGAGAAGACCGACTGAAGGTCGCCTCATGGCGAAAGTAATAAACCGACAGGAAGACTATCATGCATGCCATGATCGTTTCCAGAATCACTCGGCCATATTTTGCTAGGGCTGAGATCCCTACTTGTGGGCCTTTCTCGAAGACCGGGACGTCTTTGTTGGTACTGGGAAGGAAGGGCTGTTGGTCCTCATCGTATTGATTCTCCATGATGGATGCTACCAAAACTTCGCACCAAGCACGAAAGCGGAAAAGCGGATCGCGAGACAGAAGTAAATTCACGACGTTAGCGAGGTCCCCCGATATGCCAGCGGACCGCGGAGGAGGATTGTCAGTAATTAGATATCCGCTCTTGGAAATCCGGCTAGGGAAGAGGGCGACAGTGTTTTTACGGACAGGACTCTACAGGACAGGATCAGTAAACTATTATTTATCGGGGTAGGCGATGGCGAAGACCCACGACAGGAAAGAATCTGCGAATAGGAAATCAGGGCGGCAAAATATCCGGGAGATCTGGGCATTATGGCTGATTAACCTTAACCCCACCCTCATTTCGGCGTACCCACCATGTCGTCGAAATTAAGGGGACGCGTAAAGACGTTAAGCTTGTCAACATTTTTGTTTCGTTTTGAGTAAGTATCCGCTCGTATATTTGTGTTATTTCGTATGTCGTTGAAATGAAGGAGCCTTCGTATCGCCATTGGCGTTTCGTTTTGAGTGGCGAGCAACTCCTCCTCAAGGCCTACATCACGTGAAAAGCTCTTTCTCTCACGTTCTACTGGATACCTTCATTATTATGTCCATTCCCGTCACATAGAAACAAAAGAAGATTGAAGTTTCACCTTCTCATGTCTCTCCTCCGTTAGACAAGCAAACCTCCCGCTTGTATACTCGTTTTCTTTATATCCTACTGAACAACTGGTTCTCCTTAGAAATGACAATGCTTTCCGAGAGGCTTAAGCCCCGCTTTATTCCAGAGCTCAACGGCAGTTCATACTTGTATTATTTGATTGTCATCCTTTCTAGGTTAAGGTATAAACAGATTGTATTTGTAATCCATTCAAAAAGTAATCTATACAAATATAAGGGTGGATCAGCTCAGCTATCCCAAAGGCTTGAGTTCGGAAATTTTTGCAACACGTTAACTGATCAGGCCAGTTCTGGTACGAAAATCGTTGTAGAAGAACGCAGTCTAGTGAGCTGTCCCTCTTTATTACGAAGATGAATTTGAGTTTAATATATTTCCGACGTTAGACAACTAACAAGGGTTGAGTTTGCTGAAATCTAGATTCACTTCCCTATGAACACCATCCAAGAGGGAAAAGATGGACCTTCTGGAAGCCTTAATGCTTTTCATCTTTATAAATAAAAGCTCAATCCTGTTCCTATTCCTGTCATCACCATCCTTTCAGTCTTTACTTTCACCAGTCACTCTTTTTTCGCATACTTGCGTGCCATTCTTTCAACATGTTGTTCAAAGCATCTACTATCCTCGGGTTTGTAACCTTGAGCCTTGCTGCTGCAGTAGCTTATGATGATGTCTGCGAGTCGGACAATACTTCAGCAGCCGTCAAGCCTGTCGCGGCCAGCACGGAATCACCTTCCCTGGCGGCTCCGTCATCAGTCATCCAGGCTACATCTTTGTCGTCCAGCCTGTCCGCTATTTCATCAACAACTATGCTTACCGTAGCCAAGTCTTCATCATCACCTCTTGCTGTAGCTACATCTTCCCCAGCTACCTCTGTCTCTCTCGCCACGTCATCTTCCACTGGCGCTACTAGTGCATCAGTCAAAGGTGATGGAACGTGGTACGGTAAAGACTGCGGAGAGGAAAGCTGCTGGCAAGGCGGAGCATGCGCTTTCGTGGATTATGTTCTCCCAGCCTCCATCGCCGGTTCAACTTGCGTGTCGGAAATGATCTGGAACAGCAGTTACAACTGCGGTGGATGTGTTGAGATCACCTACCAAGGAAAGAAGAAGATCGCCATGGTATGCTAAGCTCCTGACTACATACATACAAACCGCTCTACGTGAACCCCCTTTTACTAATGACAAACAGATCACCAACAAAACCGGCGGCGACGCTGTCCATCTCGACATGAGCCCCAACATGTTCTCCCAACTTGCCGACAAATCCCGCGGCGAGATCGACATGGAATGGGCCCACGTCCCCTGCCCGATCACCACCCCTCTGCAAATTGCCATGCACGGTGGCTCTTCGCAATACTGGTTCGCGGCAACCGTCGAAAACGCAGTTCTGCGCACTGCGAGCATGGAAGTCTCGTCTGATTCTGGCGCTACATGGAAACCAACGACTAGGAATATCAACAACTTCTTCGAGTTCCCATCTGCCGGTGGAACGGGCACCAAGACCGCTTGGGTTAGAGTCACTTCGGAGACGGGCAGCCAGGTCGTGGTTAAGAATGTTAATATGACTTCGAAGACTATTACTAAGGCGGCTAGTAACTACGCTTGAGCGTGAGGGTGTTGAGATGGATGGTTTGCTCTTGTAGGGGTTGGAGTTGGTCGAGGTTCGAGTACGCGTTTGGTCTAACACTGCTACTACTCGAGTAGATTGGACAACAGACTTCTCAAGTTACTCCATACGAGTCTTATTCTACATCTACAAGCGAACTACAGGGCGATGATCGAATCCGTGCTGTGTCGACATAGCATCGTTGTTTTGATATCATGTATATATCTTCTATTCTTTCCGTGCTTTATTATTAGGAAACCCTATCCTGGCCAGCCGGGCTGCCAGCTGGCTAGTTGGAGAATATATTCCTTTTAAGCTTAAGCTTTTAGACTTTGTTCCAGCATATGTGCTTGATTTGTGAGTGTGGTGCATTGGTTAGTAGGTTTTCTTGTCATATTTTCCTCCACTATTGACATGGTTGGGGCTGGAAATGTGTACTGGCAGGGGTTGCATACGAGGATGTGTGATGTTTTGAGATTCTTGTAAATTCTGTAGCATTACTTTTTGGACCAGGCCGCTATCAAAATTCCTAAGCACGTTGGCGAAGAAGGCTGAACTCGATATATGCTAGTTGCAAGTACCATAGAGATAAATACAAAATTTGAACCCTGTTGTATTGCATTTCCACTTCACCCACGGCAACATCCTACATTTCCATCCAATATCCATCCATCCCCTTCCCAAGATTGCTCTCGATCTATCTGCAGGTTGGGCGACCATTCTCCAAGACATTTGCATTGCACTTAACGGTGCTTTTGTCGATGCAGTTCAAAGCTCCGGCACCTTTATCACATCAGCAAAAGAACTCTCAAGAACGTAGAACAGATACTTACAGTTGAAGCTCGCACCGAGGGGCAGGCAAAGACCGGCAGTTCCAGTAGCGGTCGTGCACACGTCTTCCTTCAAGCTGGTTTTGGCAACACAGCAGTTGCCGGATGCAACAGGGCGGTTGGCATTGGCGCCAGCGCGCTCTTGGAGAAGAACGTCGCGACGGATGGCGCCTTCAAGAGGAGTCTCGACAGTGGCGGCGGTGGCGAAGGCCATGAGGGTGAAGAAAGCGATGGTGTTTGAGAACTGCATTTTGACTGTTGATTGTTGTTGTTGTGAGGAGTATAAAGATTGTATAGTATAGATTATAAGTATTAAATGAATGTCCGACCGGCGGGTAGTGAAGTGATTGAAATGGGAATGAATGGGAAGTGCTGAGCTGTGAATGATGGGATGAAGAGTTAAGTTCTTCGAGATATCGAGGCTTTTTTATATGCCATTTCATCGCATAGAAGTGGACATGGTGGCTGGCGGCAGCAAGTTGAGACGGTGACTTCAGACGAGACTTAGTCCACTTTGGGCACCCGAGACTGCACTGACACGACCACGGGGAAATCACTCATCTTGGTATCAGATGAAAGCAAGTTGATCTGCGTATCATGAAGTCCAACACGAAGGCCAGCATCAGCCGATCAGGGATACTAGCCCGGCATTTGGACGAACTTAAGCTTATTTTGGCAGAAAGCATTGATCGCATCAGGATACAGCAAGATGTAGCGAGTTTCAAGGGGACAGATTTGGAACGTCAGATAATTGTGGAGATCGTATCTTGAGATTCGAGACGTTCTCATGATGTTATTAGCCTGATATGCCTCTTGTAACGACACTGCGGTCGACAGCTCGAGTAGGCGCCTTCACGATAAAACTTGGCCAAGTACTTCCATACTCGGCGTCGAGGTGACCCTCTTGAGACTTCCCAATCGCTCACGTGAGACGAAGTCTTGAAGGGAACTTATTATGAACGTTGAGCAATGAACACCTCATAAAAGATATGAAGTCTCAATATCAAGTACATAGGTTTTCATTGAGGCTGTTGGGACCTGGTACAGTCGGTTGATCGGTACAGTACGAGCAGATGTGTGGAATCAAGAAGCGTGTCCCAGTTACCTGAGTCCTCGGCAACTACTGTAGTGGTCGAAATAGAATTAGTAAGCGTCCGCAGAATTGTGGCGTTGTATTTCGTAAGGGCTCATGTGAGAATGGACCTCATTTTGCCACATGCTAAAATCGCATTGCGTACGGAGTTACTTCCCTTCCTTTTACTCAGAGTACTTTTATGGACGCCCTTGACACATGAATCAGAGCCTCATGATCCCACTTAGTTAGCTGAAGAATCAAGTCATTGACGCTTCACAGCTCAAGATATCAGAACCGCTATATAAGCACGACAGCCACCCTCAAGAATGGTGTTACTATTAGCTTTACAGCTCACTTCTTGCAGATACTAATTGTCTAACTTGGACACGATGGGATGACTGTTTACTCCGGACCGAGGAGCTCCACTTCAGCTGGCGGTTCACTCGCGTTTACATGACGGAAAAACAATATTACCTCGCTGTCATCACATACTTGTATGATATCCAATGCGAGCAAGATTCCCCTCAAATCATATCCACATGCCGGGTACGCCAAGTAGGACATTCTCTGGTGGCCGCACGGCAATGATAGGCATGCGATTCTGATTGGAGCGCATCCGGAGAAACCATCTTGCGAGCTATTCCCAGACAAATTTTGCAAGGTTCAGCCACTATCTCCAGATGGATTAAAACTTTTGGATGGCTACATGCGGGGTATTTTCCCCGGAATTACAAACATGTAGTTCAGTATGAGAGCTAGTTGGGTCGCAGAGTAAGTATAACAGTCATTTGTTTCTTCCGACCATCACTGTTTCCCATCTCGCTTTGTCGTTTTGTGTCTACCTTCTACGATGCGGTTCCTTTTCTTTACACTGCTTGCTGCAGTCCTCGAGACAGTTCTTGCTGCACCTGCTCTCAAACCTTTCAGCACCTTTTCCAATGTCACTATCTTCACTCCGGGTGCCAACTGGACTGATCCGGGCGTTCTGTATGCTCGAACTGTAGAACTTCCCGGAAACGTCCTTTTGGCTACATGGGAAAACTACAGTCCTGAACCACCGCTCGTCTACTTCCCAATCTTCAAAAGTACAGACGGTGGAGAGACATGGAGTCATATCTCTAACGTGACGGACCAAGTCAATGGATGGGGATTACGATATCAACCATTTTTGTATTATATGACGGAAAGAGTTGGAAAATATCCTGCTGGGACTATCCTTCTTGCGGGTAACTCGATCCCGACGGACTTGAGCAAAACACAGATCGACGTCTATGCTAGTTTGGACAAGGGATACAGCTGGGAACATGTTTCGACGGTGGCGAACGGTGGTGCTGCACAACCTGACAATGGGGTTCCAGCAATTTGGGAGCCGTTCCTTCTTTCTTATAAGGGAGACATTGTTTGTAAGTTTACTTTAATGTCCTAAACTTTAGTAAGTACTAATCATTGGTCGCAGTGTACTACTCAGATCAACGTGATCCCCTATACGGCCAAAAGCTGGTGCATACCGTCTCCTCGGACCTCGTCAACTGGGGTCCTGATGTCGACGATGTAGCCTACTCAACCTACACCGCTCGACCAGGCATGACCACCATCACTCAACTGCCCAACAAAAAGTACATGATGACCTATGAGTACGGTGGAGGTCCAACAGTAGTGAACGGAAGTTACTCATTCCCTGTTTACTACCGCATTTCCTCCTCCCCTCTCACTTTCATCAACGCCACCGGAACCCCCATTGTCACAGACACAGAAGTTCAACCTTTCGGGTCGCCTTATATTACATGGAGCCCTGTCGGTGGAAAGGATGGAACGATCCTGGTGAGCTGCGGAGGCGCAAGTGAAGTGTTCGTGAACCAAGCCCTGGGTGCGAAAGATGCGTGGAAAAAGATGCCTACGCCGGAGGGAACCTCATATACCAGACACTTGAGAGTTCTGAATGGGAATAAGAATCATTTGTTGATTGCTGGGGGAGGTGTGCTACCGCCTAGTACGACGAATCGAGTTACGGTTAGTGTGATGGATATTGAGAAGGGGTTGGCGGAAAGCTGTATAGGTAGGTGTATAGATAGGTAGATGATAAATCGAGTGTTTGAAACTGCATCTGTGGACTGCATCTCGGACTAGAAGCAAAGAAGTCTCCCTTATTCTGATTCACCTGATGGCGTCATCACGTGTAGTAGTTTGTATCCGCTGATTATTGTCTGACTGCTCAGATGCCACAAGACCGAAAACTATTTTCCCTTGTGTCGCAGCAGAGAGACCAACGGCAACTTGACGTACAGAATTAATCCATCCAACCGGGCGGTAGAACAACATGCGGTACTTCCCTGCCGCATCCACCGAATTGTTGACTGCATTGCCACACAACTTGTATTAATAATGTGCTTCTGCGCGTAATTGGTCACTGTAGTTTACACCGAGCGTGCGAGCGAAGACTGCCTTAGTCAGAACCAAACGTTTGGACAACCGGAGCTAGAAACAACCTAAAGTGGAACACCTTGGTTGTTCCTTCCTGATCTTGCTGCAACAACTTCTCAAACTACGCCGCTACATCGCAGACCCGACTTCTTTGCAGAAGTCGTTCGATTTCTCTTGATCATTTATCAAAGTGGTCAGGTTGCCTCGTAACCTATCACCCACCTGACTCATTGCTAAGAGTCAGTCATTCATTCAATCAGCTAATTCGGTAGCCTTGTGTGCCTGGGATCTCGTCGGCTCTGACGAGTTCGAAGCACCGCGTTCGACCAGTCGTCAACATTTCTTCCCAACCGAGGAAGAGAAAGGCCGCTGAGGCGATATCAGCTTCTGACAAGAGTACGAAAAGATCCAGCAAACGGATCGCCTCAGCAGCACCAAATCAAGCAGGATCGGAGAAGATTGAAACCCCTCCATCGCCACTTACGAACGGTATGGATTCCGACGACGACTTCATGTCCGGAGGCTCCAGCGACGTGGATGTCCTCATGGACGAGAGTGAGAATGAGAACGAGTCTGAAGACGGTACGTAATTATTTTTGTTCTCTTCCCACACTCAATATCCCACTCGTTGTTGGTTCGCCCGCTGACGTAGAGACTGTTTTTAGAGTTCGGCTTCGAGGAACCAGCACCGGATCTCGGATTCACACAAGATGACCAGTCTCAGAAGAAAAAGAAGTCGTTCGATATCAACTTCAAAGTTCACCATCCCGAGGATATTCAGGCACAACAGGACGAGCTTATCAATGAGGTCAACATGATTCTAGATATACGAAAAGAAGATGCGGCGATTCTTCTCCGACACTTCAGATGGAACAAGGAACGTTTAATTGAGGATTACATGGACCGCCCGAAGAAGGTGCTTGATGATGCTGGCTTAGGACCGAGTAAAATCGGACCACCAAAGCTCGAGGTTATACCTAACTTCATGTGCGATATCTGCTGCGAGGATGAGCCAGGACTACAATCATTTGCCATGAAATGTGGCCATCGATACTGCGTTAATTGCTACAATCACTATTTGATACAAAAGATCAAGGAGGAGGGCGAGGCCGCTCGTATCCAATGTCCACATGACGGATGTCGCCGGATCATGGATAGCAGATCCTTGGATTTATTGGTTGCTGCCGACTTACAAAACCGGTACCACGAACTTCTCACGCGAACATATGTCGAGGACAAGGAATTCTTAAAATGGTGCCCTGCTCCGGATTGCCAAAATGCTATTGAGTGCGCGATCAAGAAAAAGGACCTCGATAAGGTGGTTCCCACAGTTGCTTGTGATTGCAAACATCGTTTCTGTTTCGGTTGCATATTGGCGGACCACCAGCCTGCGCCTTGCGAACTGGTCAAGAAATGGTTGAAAAAGTGTGCAGACGATTCGGAAACTGCCAACTGGATTTCTGCCAACACGAAGGAGTGTCCCAAATGTAACTCTACGATCGAGAAAAACGGAGGTTGCAACCATATGACATGCCGAAAGTGTAAGCATGAGTTTTGCTGGATGTGTATGGGCTTATGGTCTGAACACGGGACGAGCTGGTATAACTGTAACAGGTTCGAGGAAAAGAGCGGCTCGGAAGCTCGAGATGCTCAGGCTAAGTCTCGAGTGTCTCTCGAACGTTATCTACATTACTATAACCGGTATGCCAACCACGAACAATCCGCGAAGTTGGACAAAGATATCTACAACAAGACGGAGAAGAAGATGATTCAGCTCCAATCTGCCTCGGGATTGTCTTGGATCGAAGTTCAGTACCTCAACTCTGCCTCTCAAGCTTTACAAACATGTCGCCAAACGCTCAAATGGACATACGCGTTCGCTTTCTATCTTCAGCGCAACAACCTTACGGAAATGTTCGAAGACAACCAAAGAGATTTAGAGATGGCTGTCGAGGCGTTGTCAGAGATGTTCGAGAAGCCCGTTCAGGAACTCGCACAACAGAAGCTAAAAGTCGAGATCATGGATAAGACGTCCTACTGCAACAAACGTCGGGTCATTCTTCTTGCCGACACAGCCGACAACCTTGCAAATGGTGCGTGGTCCTGGAGTACTACCTTTTAATTACCCGTTGTTTCTCTCCTCTAATCCCTTCCTCCATTGGTCCTTTCTTGCGCATCCGCCAGCATATATTCATCGGAGACGGGTTTACTGATTGCATACACATCTTCACAGGAAAATGGGGGTTTCAACAGGCTCCCTAGCCAACACCTTTAAACAAGCTTCCGCTTCGAGATCGATGAATCCTAGACCAATATGCGGCTGGAATTAACACTTTCGAATTAACTCTCCGATTTTATACCTGTTCTGCGAGGCTTCTTCCATTTTAGACTACTACCGTCTTGTAAACCAAACTCCTCCTTTCTGTCTGGCAATTACGATTCATTCCCCAGCACCGGATCAAACAAACTGTGCATTATTTGGAGTTCGCTACCGGTCAAAAATATCATTTCCTCTTCCCGGTCTTTTCTCTTGGTTGACCCCGGATTTCGCTTTGAGAACTGCATGATGGTGCATCACACATGCAACAGAGCTTCAGCACACGGCGGCGTGGCGTAGTGTGGCATCGGATGGAGCATTACTTTTTTCTTTCCTTTCCTTTTCGATTTATATTTGATTCTGGAGCAAATGCTGGGCAGACGACGGGGAAAGAATATGGGCAGACCGGATTGTCTTTTTTCTTTCAGTTCTCTTACCTGATTTTAGCTTTTCTTTTGTGTTTATGTAGCGATCTGGCAATACTGGGATGAAGGCATGGTTTCACAATGGCTGGCTGAATGGATGAATGGGTTCGGATTGATTGGGGAGTACTTAGGTTACTGATTTGAAATTACGGAGGGAGAGAGGAGTAGTCGAAGGTGGAGCGGTGTGGAAGGAGATGCGAGGGGTATGCGGAGACAGCGATATACTTAGATAAATGAAATGAGGATAAATAGGACATGAGCAAAATCGGATCAGATATGGATTGAATGGGAAATTGTATACTCTATGCTTCAGTATGCATGTGTAAGGGGAAGAAAGCGAGGTAGGTGCTGCATTCTGTGGTGTGATGGCGTGCGATATTCTATTTATTCTTCTTTTACAAACGACTATCATCATCGACTATCCTTCATGATTGTAACTTGTATCCAAAAGACTTGACTTGACTTGAGGGTACTGAACTCGATCCAACATTCCTCCTTTCGTGCTTGCAGCGTGTGTGCATCTACACGATTTTTCCTTTCTCCTGTCTATCTTCACCCACCTGCTATGGCTGTTGAACGCAACACTACCAAACCATCAACCAGTCGGGTCTCAGGTATCAGCCCTCTACACCTCGAAAGGCAGGATTCTACTGCAAGAAGCTTCTCCTAGGAACCACCAGCACGTCGCCAGCCATGACCTCCCCCCATTATCAGCTTCCATTCACAATCACAAACAAAGTCGATCAATGTTCTGAGAACACAGTTTTATGTAACGCTTCTTCATAAATCTTGTTTTCATTCTGGTTTTTCATCTATCCATCAATTCATCCATCAATCCACTGACTCGTTCAAACATATCAAAATACCAATCTCAACCAAAGTAACACCCACCAGTGACGATGACAATATTGACTTCGACTTTCTCTTCCTCTCTTTCCTCTCTCTCCTCTACTCCTGCACATGCACCAGTCTATAATATTGGTATCTAGAAAGAAGAAAAAAGCAGCACGCACACCAACAACAATCTCCATCTCAAGCAACCAAGCAATCAAAAAAAGACGAATCAACCCTCTCCCCTTATCTGTTACACTCCCAAACACCAATCTCATACTCAGTAATGTTTAAAAAAGTAAAGCTTCTCCCCCTACAATCTCTCCAACTCCGCCGCGCAAGAGCGAATTAAAAACAAAGCAACAAGCAGCAATAAAAGATAGTTTTTTATTCCCCTTTTTCTCTGCGAGTGATCTCCAAACTTCGTCCGTCCATTATAGGTATACATATTCGACGCCTGTCTGTTAATAACAAAATCATGTATCGCATCATCTAACATTGTACTTCTATCCCGCATAGGCGAATCTCTCCAAATTGAGACCCAAGCCCAGGCCTGCCTTAGTGCTCTCCTCGATAGGCGACAATGGCTCATATTCTTCTTCACTGTCTGGTACAATCAAGTCCTCGCTGCCCTTTCCAGTGCTCAGCGCTATCGTTTCCATCTCGTCAACAGAAGGAAGCGGAATGGATGCAGGCTCGACAGACTTAATCTGCTTTGTCTTTACCTCGACTTCCGGAAAAGGAACACCGCCTTGGCGAAGACACGCAAGTGGTCCGTTTGCCAACATTGGGGTCAACGGAGGAGTAGGTGGCATCTTGAATCTGTTCGAGGCAGCAGCACCAAGTCGTTGCAAGGGGGTGAGCATCGACTTATTGGAAGCGAATGAGCTTTTCACAGATGGGGTTGGGGTCGACTTGACAGGGACTGGAATTTTTGATTGGTATTGAGCGGAAGAAGATGGTGGAGTCGGCAAGCTGTAATTCGCAACAGGTTTCGGCGTCGAAATAGCGTTAGTACCGAAACTAAACCTGCTCTTGAGATCACCCGTGACGGAAGTTGAGCGTTCGAGAGAAGAAGTCGGTCGCTTCTTGGTCACGTTGCTAGTCGACGATGTGTTCGTAGACTGTGAAAGAGTAGGAGAAGCCCGAGAGTCAAGTGGAGCCACCGCAGGTTTGGTGACCTTATCATTGTTGTCTCTGTAGACATTGACTTTCGGATTCTTCTTTCCTAAGAACCCGCTATCATCTGGAAGACTCAGCATGGCTTCTTCGATAGAGTCATCAGAGAAGATAGTGATATCTTCCTTCTTCCTCGACTTCCTCTGCTTCGAGACTTTGAGAGCACTTGGGCTGTCATCTTGGGGCGCTGATGCGAAGAATCGACTTCGTCCAAGCTCTACATTCTCGCCGGTGCCGGGAGTTTGTAGAATGTCGTCATCTTCACACAAACGAGCTCGCTTGGGTGGGCGTGTTTCATTGAGTGAATTGAGCCGCCTACCGATCGGTCTAGCAGCTCGAGAGACTGGGTGGGGTGGCAGCTCGGGTTCAGGTTGAGTTGTAGATCGTTGTAAATATGGGCGAACAGGGTCAGCAACCCACTGTCCAGAAGCCCTGGAAAGAAGCTCTTGTTGACTTTGCGACGTGGTGAAGCAGTTAACATCGAGTTCTGCAAGAGGTCTGCGCTGTGGCTTAAAGTAATTGCCGATTGAGACACCCTTTTTGAGGTCGTTTGTCGAAAAAGAGCGATTTTGAGTCTTCGGAGCCATAAAGGAGGATACCGTCTTGTCTTTTCGGTCGATGATAATGCGTTGCTTAGTGATTGGATTCAAATCGCCCTTCGCAACTCCCTGGGCTATCTCTGGCTCAACATAAGGCCCAATAAATTGGGACTGCTCTTCACCAAGAGGCCCCTCAGGCGAAGTATGAAAGACCAAGGTAAGGGAGTCGGGACAGAAAACTCTTTGATGCAAAAAGGTGAATTCGGCCTGGTAGAAAGCTTCCAGGTAACCTTTCGGTACATGGAACTTTCCATCAAATTGAATCATTCTGATTACCTTCTCAACTGTCTTATGTTTCCTGACCAGTCGGTAAGCCGTCTTTAGCCCCATGTTGTTGATGCTTGCCAGATAATCACAACCACTTAGAATCGCCATCGTCCGAAACTCGGTATCGGACCATCCGGTCAGATTAACATCTTTGCAAGCGCAGAAATCAGCCTTGTTGATTTCAATGCAATTCCCATACTGATCCAACTTTGTTAGAAGACATTTAGCCCCAAACACGAGGAGATCAGAGTCCTCTGATAGGATTCCATCGATTATTCCTCTTCGTTCCAAATAGACCATCTGGGCATCAGCTTCGTATGGCGCGACGATATACTGAACCCCGACCTTCTTAAGTTCGTCGATAACATGGCGAGCCATATCCGGAGTTACATCAACCGCTTTCTGAAATTCCAGATATGCCTGCGACATCTTTCCGGCCCGCAGTAGTTCTTGTCCAGCTCGTGTGCTCTCTAGTCGACGCTTTTCTCTGTCTTTCTCCGTTGCTGCCTTGCTTGGCAAATAGTCACCGTCGAATATCAAGTAGGGGGTAACACCGAAATGCTGCAACATTCGTACGCGGTGCATGCAATAGTCAACATATCTGCTCTTGGTTAGCCAGTCCTCTGGAGAAATTTGATGTGCCTCTTAAGTACTTTCTAGTCTGCTTGCCCAAGGCAAGATCCATAGCACATGCTACGGTCCCCCGATGTAGCCAGCCATAAGCGTCGACGCCGAGGGTCTTCCCGTCAAACTTCTTCAAGGTACATGGCTTCTGAATGGATTTGAGCAAAGGAAGGAGGCCTGTAGACTGTCAATACGACAGTACCGGGACGAGAGAACAGTAACGGATGCTCATATACCATTTATCCCCATTTTTCGAGCACACGGAGAGGCAATTGAACAGGCAAAACAATACACGAAGAGATCAGGAAAGCATTGGTCTTGGGGCACCGAATCTATTGAGCGAGATATGAAGGCGGTGGAGAGTAAAGAGTGCAAAAATCCGATATGAGTCGCATCGGCTATCAGGAGTAGAGGTCGTTAATAAGTCGTCATGTCCCGTCAATAACCTTATGAAGGAATCGATGAGTTATGAAGCGTGGGGCTGATAGATCCTTCGGTCAAACCGAGACGTCGAGCCTTTGCTTATGTTGTGGTTGCGGTTCCTACTCCACTTGTACTTGCATTTGCATCCAGCCCTTGAAACTTGGAAGTGCAAACGCGTAGTTCGTATGGTGGAAGGCGCGTCAAGGGTTTTGGCCTCATCTGGCACTTTTCCCTACGGCAACCGGCGACCACCAATTAATTTTCTCTAGCGCAGCACGTAAACCAATTCTTACTAGCGGGGACATGATCCTCGGCGGGGATTTTCACGATAAAGATTGCGATAGCGTGAAAATCCAAAAAAAAATGTTCACAGCTTCAAGTGCAGTTAACGTCCGAAGCCACAATTGTTCTACGAATAACTACTACAACCGTCAAACGGCCCTCCATTCGATTCTCCTACACAATGCCTACTACTCTTCAAAAAGTGCGGAAGCAAATCGCAAAGAAGAAGGGAGGACAACTTGGGGCTATGCACGATGGCTCTCGAAATATGCGCAGGTTACGAGCAGCTGGAGGACGGGATGATAAATTAGACAAACTTGCAGCATCAAAGAAGAGGCAGAACCAACCTCTACGTATGTCACCAACCTGCTCTTAAATTTATTCAGTTTCGATTAACATCTATGCTAGTGGAGCGAGCACATTATTTCCAAGAAGCTGTGCAAAACAACGGTGTGCAGCCACTCGAAATCGATGCGATCCACAGCCTCATCAAGACGTAAGGAAACTCCAACGGACCAGCACTACGAAGTCACGTTAATGGTCTATACAGTTTCGTACACCAGCATGATGAAGAGCTCAGCGAACTGAAGAAGGAGCGTCGTCCCGGACGGCCAGCAAGCACAAGGGAAGATCTTCTTAGGATCAAGATAGCTGCAGATGAAAAAGAATATGAGAAAGGGTTCTGTTAGTCGACCGACTCAGTCATATTGCTGCGAATACTGATGAGATATAGACCTGCCAGATCTTACTGACCTAGACACTATTATGGCTTTGGATCGATGGGAAGGTAATGCATGGGCGTATCTATCGACTCTGAAATGGGTGAGGCTATCCAGTAGTGGACAGATACAACAGACCAAATTTCCGCCCACGGGGGCTTCATGATTGCATAAGAGTAGGATTGGCGTTGAGGAGTTCTGATCGATACCCAAAGTCTTTGCTATAGAGAATCATACTTTGGAGGAGCGATGTAGTTTATAGTGAGCAGTAATGTGGAGCAAGCTCGCAAGAATGGTGCCATGGCGAGCTCGTACATCCAAGCAGCAGTAGGCCACCTCGATTCTGACTGCTCAGCTGGTTTATTCTTCGGATTATATTTTCGCATTTGTAGAGAACACGAATCAAAATGAAGCTTCACTAGCAATTAGAATCTGATTCGTCAATTTGGACCTGATGTTTGCGCAGAGGGACTCGGAATAACCATTTTCCGCCTGAAAGAAAAGCTCCAGAGGCGAGCTCTAGAAATTCATAGAGAGAAACTTCTACAACATTTTTCCCCAAACACAATATACACCCCAAAAAATCATCCAACATGATTTCCATTCGCACACTCACCCGCTCGGCACCACGAGTTGCTGCACGTCTCTCCAAGACCTCAACACTCAGAGCTACCGCAGCAGCAGCACGCCCCGCACCCCTCCTCCAATCTGCCTTCCTCCCAGGTAGAACACAATGCGCCTCTGCATTTTCTACCTCGAGCGTACGAGCGAAGTCCGCAGCTCCGGAGAGCGATGTCGAGCTAGTTGACAAGCTCACCAGCGAGATTGAGATGGAAGAGGAGATGAAAGCTGAGAATGAAATTCCCACCAGCGTAAAGGATTATCTGGATAACTGCCCATTCGAGATTGTCGACACACCCGGCCAGGAAGAAGTTGTTCTGACGAGAACTTTCGGTGATGAGAAGTATGTTTTCTCTTTTTGACATGCTTCTTACATTGACACTTAAACTGACGATTGAATCTAGAATCCACATCTCCTTCTCCATTGCAGACATCAATTCTCTCGACCCTGAATCTGACTACCAAGACCCCGCCTTGGCCGAGGAAGGCGACCTAGGCGCCAATCCAGCGCAAAGGAATCCATCTGATGCCGACGACGTCACTGCTGGAGAGGAAGCCGACCAATCTTTCCCCGCTCGTGTGAACATCATTATTGAGAAGCCCGGCCGCGGGGCCCTTGCCGTCGAGACCGTTGCTGATGAGGCAAACATCGTGATCGATAACGTATACTACTACAGCGATGCATCGTTTGCTTATGCCAAGACACCTGAGAAGGCCCACCAGCGTCAAGAACTATACGTCGGTCCTCCATTCGGCAATCTCGATGAGGATTTACAGGTATTATTGGAGAGATACCTGGATGAGAGAGGTATCAATCAAGCTTTGGCTATCTTCGTACCAGATTATATCGACATGAAGGAGCAGAGAGAATACTTAAGATGGTTGCACAACGTGAAGAGCTTCATTGAGGCGTAGATGAATTGATGGGGGAGAAAATAAAAGCAAAAATAAAGAAAAAAAATTGTATGGAGCTGACGATAATGTTTCTAACTTGTCTTCATACCTATTTCCACTCTATTTCATGAATAGAAAAAAAAGCTCGAAAGCTATGTATGTATATTATTTTACTGAAGTACTTTTCAGCGACGTAGTTGTCTGATGTCTATGAGAGATGGATGGCATTAAAAATGCAATATAATGACTATCGAGACATATGTCTTCCTATCTACCTTTCACTTCCCGCATCCGGCTCGTGTCTATATGATATAAACAAATGCTTGAATTAATCATATTAAAAATACCTCCATCGGCAGAGGCCATGTGTCGGGTGCATTTTAACAATGTAGCGGATACGTGCATATGCAGGATGCCTCTCCTCTCGGTCCCCCTTTATATCCTCTACATGATATGCTACACTCGCTCATCCTGCTATATCCACTCAATCCAACAATAACATTGTGAGAACTTAAGCTCCTCCTTGTTGTCCAATATATCAACGTCGACGTATACATACGTAGCACACCAAACAGCATTCACTGGCACCATTCATATCATATCACATCAAACACAAGTATATTGCACCCCAATCCTAGAGCCCAAATCAACAATGCAAGACTAATATCAATTCTTTTATAACGCGCATCAGCATCCTACTCCGCAGCTCTCGCCCTCGGTCCCAATCTCGCACATTCTATGCATTCTTTCCTGCTCGCTTCTTCCCTCCTTCTAAGCGCTGCGTAAAATACAACTGTGCACAGAGATACCCTACTATACGCTTGCTCGAATGAATGCTAATGGATGAACGAATGAATGTGTTGGGTTATCTCTGCCTTCTATCTCGCTCTCCATACGATACTATTTATAAGTGATGAATGGTTAAAAGATCAATTTTGCCCCTCTCCTTCTCCGTGCAGACGATAAGGTAAAGAATGGATAGTGTAGTGTGTCTTTCTGAGTGAGAGAGGGAGAGTAGTCGCACCACCACTTAATATGTATGTATGTGTGAAGGAAAGAAATATAGAAAGAATGTTAGAACCACGAAACGCAGCACAACGCGAAAGGGCCCCTCAATACATCCCATCCTATCCCATTCCCACCTAAACCGACCTAGCCTATGCCCTGCCATTCATTCCATCCCCAACTCCCATCAACCGTCCATCCATCCACCCAAACCACTTCTCAGTCCCAACAAGTAAATCCCCATCC
>LLKJ01003526.1:0-19843 GCA_002242865.1 Clarireedia sp. CPB17
CGGTAGAGGGGAAAGGGTGGTTGAGGGGTATGAGGATATGAAAATGGAATGATGGGCCATGATGCCCTGTGATATGATATGATATGATGAGAATAAGATGGGTGGATTTAGTGTCAAGGCGTACAGTACGCACGCAAATGTAATGCAATGGCGTTGGAGTTGGAGTTGGTGTTGGGCGGTGTATTTAGCTGTATTTATCTCTTTCGCTTGCTTTCTTGCGTTTTTTGAGCTATGATGTTTGCGATGGTGATTGCGATGGTGATTATGGCTTGTGCTTGTATTCAGAAGGAGGAGATGGTGGAGTGGAGTGGAGTGGAGTAGAGGAGAGTAGAGTTGATGTGTATATGGTGGGTTTTTGCTGTATATGGTGGGTTTCTGCTTCGCATGGTGGGTTTCTGCTGCGTATGGAGGATTTATGCTGCATGTTTAAGTTTAGCTTTTGGGAGGGATCGGCTAGGATGGAATAAGATGTATAGAAATCATATGATTGTGCAATAAAGATATCTTTTTAGTTTTTTTTTTTTCACTTTTCTATGTTTTGGTACAAGTGACTTGTAAAGTGATTGTTGGGTTGGGGCTCGGGGGTGGTGCTGAGGTGGTGGTGGGAGTAGCTATAGCTGTAGCTGTAGCTGGGGGAGTTCATGCAATTCTAGTGCAAGCACGATACATGCACTACATTACTGTTCTGCCTGGGGAGAAGAATTCCTGCCGCTGTACCCTACACTACAGTGTGAGGAGAGCGGAGTCGTATGTTCCTTGTAAGGAAATTTATAGGTATGGGGATATCTCGCGAGGATGAAATGGATGGGTAGAGAGGTAGAGAGTTGGTTGATGGAATTTGTTTGAGCGAAGGTATGGTGTGGTATGGTAAATGGCCGCAAGGTAATGGGTTGCGGAAGTGAGTAAATTCTCGATGAGTAGAGTGAAGGGATTGTTGCTTCTAGGGTGATGGAGTCTAACGTTATATGTCGCCGAGCTGAGCTTGCACTTTTGAGGATGCCAAGGGTGTTGTTTGGGATTAGGTGGTGGTATGGTATTCTGGAAGATGTACATTAATGGTTCTTCAAAGTGAAGTGCTCTTACTGTAATCCTAGCGAGCCTTTTGGGGTGCAAATCAGTCCTTCCTTCAGTATGATATTCGAAGAGACATATTATGCACAGACTTAGTTGGGCACAAAGCAGTGGATCTGTTTTGGTAAAAACAGTTGTATTGTGTAGTAATGAATGTATAATATCTGATGATTAGACATGCGGAAGAAAATAAATCATAACGTGACCAGACTAAGGAGATGTTTCGAGATATTGCAGAACAAAGCCCGATTGGTGCATTTACTGAGCAGCAATACATATAGCCGAAGGGTTCAGAGTGTTCAGTGCCAGCGGCGCAGCATTGAGGTCATCTTCCGTGCTTTCCATTTCCTCCAAGAGCATCTTCGCTTGTACAACCACAGCTTTCAAAAGCTCGTTATCTTTCAAGTGGGCAGGAATGTCCACCTCTGGAACGAATTTCTTCTCCACCTTTTCGTCTGTTGCTGTTGCAATACCATCCTTGACTTCTTCCACCATCTCCTCTTTCTCGACAACAATGCCATCGTCAGTAGATGTGCTGCTTCCGGTATCACGATCCTGGCTGGTTTCTGCGGCCTTCCGGGCTATACCCAGTAGGGAGATAACGAAGAGTTCTTTCAAATAGGCAAAACTGAAGCCTTCGGTCAACTTGGCGATGATGGGGCAGACGTCCTCTGGGAACTCCATCATATCGTTATTGAGCAGCTTTTCGCGCCAGAACATGCAGTACGCTCTGCGCTCCTCCTCGCTCGGGAGCTTAAAATGATATTTTCGATCGAATCGGCTAGGTCTCTTGGAGATGGAAGGATCGAGCTTGCTGAGGTAATTGGTTGAGCCAACCATGAGGATACCATTATTGGCCTCAAGACCATCGACTTCGTTCAGGAAGTAAGAGCGCGTCTTGGGTGTCACTAGACTGTCCAAGTCTTCGAAGATAAGCAGACACGGGGCCATCATCCGGGCATGTTTGAAGATTTCGTGGATGGCCCACTTCGGCCCGTGGCAGTTCCCGTCGAAGCTCTTCACGTAGAGACTTGGAACAGATGGAGGTCGGATGTGGAGGGTGTTGATGAGAGCTTTGATCGAAATCGTTTTGCCGTTGCCAGGCACACCGTGCAGGATTATGCCCCTCTTCCAGGGGACAGCAAGCTTCTTATAAAGAAGTTGATTATCGAAGAACCCTTGGATGTCAGAGATGAGGTTGTGTTTCATAGCCGGATTTAGAATAACATCGTCCCAAGACGAATTTTTAACGGATTCCCATAGAGTCTTGTCCTTTCCCCAAGCCTGATCATCGAAGACGTATATCTCGTCATGCAACTCGCTAGACCACGTTCCGACAGCGAGAAGAAGTGCATCTGTACGAGAATCATCATCATCCTTAACTGGGATATCCTCATTCATGACCTTCTGCGAAAGCACATAGACACTCCGTTGTGGAGGACGAAATGCGACTTCATAGTTGATCTGATAAATGATGTAGTCGTTCTCATCCCATTTGTAGAACCATCTGCCGAACTTGATATCTTCGACAAGCGTTCCCGGTTTTCCTTGAAGACGGAATTCCGGTGCCTTGAAAGACTTCACCGTGTGGTTTTCAGCCTCATCATCACGAACGGCGGCTGCAAGGCCTGCGGAGGCGAATCCGATAACATCGCATTCTTGAGGGTTGATGCGTGTGACTTTGTGTCGTGGATAGATCTCCTGAAGATGACTGAGAAACATCAGCTCCACATCAGAACGTGGAGCAGAGTTCAACTGCTGCCAGTGGTTGAGAGCGCGACTGTGGGACATTGCAACGAGGTTTAACTGATCTCGAGGATGGAAGGCTGTAGAAAAATGGAAGAGAAAGTAAACAGAGGAGTATTCCAGAATATGTAGTTCTTCTCCAAGATGAGATTCGAACAAGAGGAAGAAACTGTGGTCCTTTTATACCAGTAGCCTTCTCCTGGCGAACGCCTCTTGTAGTTCGCATATAAAAGTCAGCCTAAATCAAGGCAGTATGAGGCCACGCTATTGCCGGTGAGCGCAACATATAGTTTCCAATCAGAAGCCTGTTCATCGTCACCGTTCTAGGGAGCATCATGCATTATCAAGAATACTACACCCCTCGGTCGAAGAAAGTCGTACCAAGATGCAGTCTGGATATGCACTGAACATGTTTGAGGATGGTCAGTTGCAGATTAGCCATTCGCACCAGCCAGTCACTCGACGTACATCCGCCCCCCTGCACAACACCTTTCTTCTTTAGTCGAGCTCTAAGCAGAGAAACCAAAAGGCTTAGCGCACCTCAACGTCAATCAAGGGTACGCGCAAGGCCAGGACCAGGGCAAGGATTTGCATGTTCTGTCTGGTCCATGCAACAATCAACAATGGCGGGGCATCTTTCTAAATTCGATATCATCTCCAGTTATCGATCAGTTGCTTGCTCCAAGAATACGGACGTAAAAGGGATTCTGCGATGCCATCTTCGCATTGGGAATGCAGCAGGCCCTTGATGGATAGGTCACTTGGATTACTCCCCAAATCGGTGCCGGACTTGAGAAGATACGGTGCTTTCCTGCGCCTGCCCCAAGTGACAATGCTGCTCCAGTTTGTCCAAATGTTACGTACATGGATCGACTTTGCCGTATTACACATCTGCCGAGGAGGATTCGCGCCTCACTTCTGCTTCCGATAGCTCTTTGCTAGGCTTTCTCGGTGAAATGATCCAGTAGAGATTGCACCTCAGAATGAAGGGCCCAGAACGTCTAAACATACCTGTCAATGCATACAGTGCATAGGTATGTCGAAATCCATCGTCTTCGGAAAGCGAGCTTGCACCAAGACATTGCTGCCTGAAACCTAGTATGTTGCTAGGTTTCTTCCCGCAACTATCGACACATATTCCAAAAAACCAACAGTCGCAATGCGCCGACCAATCTCTAGTCTCGCCCTTGCATTGGGTTTCTCGCGGCATCGAGATCCAATAGTCTCATCACTGCGCGTTCATCACCAATTATTGGATGCCCACACCTCCTTCCGCTTCCAAGTCTGTACCATCAACGATGCAGCATGAGACACACCCTGTGATTCTTGCTATGCCAATGGATGTGAGTGCTTACATATGGGGAAAGAAATCTTGGCAGTGCCGTAAATTGGCCAGTCTGTGCTGTGTATGCATTCCGTGCATCATGTACCTTTCATATTGGCCATGTGGCAACCCATTTCATACTTAAGCTGCCCCTTGACCTTCAGATGTTGGCATTATACTTCATGGCCCTGAAGAGATGTTGTTATGCACTTTAATGTCCTTTGTTTCTTCATTCGGATCTGCATTCGGGCCCATCCACAGATGGATGTATGTTCGTTAGGCTCACACAAGTGTCCCTCTGAGCCACGAACCAACAATTGGAAATACTTTATCATCCTGTGTCATTCGCCTGAAGTCTTGGAGTTGAGACGGGCTCTGGTAGAATGCATAACTCCCACAAGTACGATCGCTTTTCTTGTCTATCCAACTCGGTAGCTCGGTCACCCGCTCAACTAGCGGGCTACCTAATGGGCTAGACCAGTAGCGTTGCACACCACGATCGTCGAGACGCAATCATTATGTGATTGATAAGTATCAATGCATGATTGCTGGGCATGAATCGCTTTCGCTTCGAAGTTCAACCAAGAATAGAACAATTTTCGTTGTGTTCGGCTGGAGGACGGGTTCTGCATCGGCTTCTCGGGCATTCTTCCACGGCTTCCCCTTTACGGCCAGTATTTATTTCCGAGATCTGATGCTTCTCCGGACCTCCTGGGAAGAGGGGTTTAATCTCAGGTTCCTGATTTGGCAGTTCTTAAATCGTCGCTCTAGTGGAAAGGTAGACTGATGTTCACGCTCTCGGATTATCTTTCCGGATACCACCCCGTCCGACCAACAATACCATTCTTCGGTATGGGTGTCGCATGTATGGAGAAATGCTACGTTCGTTGATCCTTCGAAGCTCGTTTGAAGTACGTGCTTATCAAGTGCATATCTTCAACCAGTCAAAATCATATGGAGCTTGTAGTTCACTGCATTGTGTTGGAGTCATCCCACGTGGTGATACACATAGAGTCCTTATTCACTTTGAGACCAGCTCTTTTGCATTTTAATCCTTCCCATATGGCTAGGATAGCTACCTTGCGGTAAATCAAACTGCGGATTGGTTACCACTTTTCAACTTCCTTACATATGGACTTCCACTCACTGCTTGCATGCTCGTCTGGCTATACTTATGCTCGTTTGGCGCTTCTATCGGGTCTTCAGCGCGGAACTAGGGTCGTTTCTCGGTCATCTCTACTCTCCGGTGTGCTGTTATTATTGCCATTATCATACCATGCAAAAGAGCTGTATTCCATTGGTCTCCTGAGGTGGCATTCCTAATCTCCTCGCACTTAACACCATCATACACTTTCTCACTGCCATTCCACATTCAAACACTTGACCCCGCGTACAGTCCTCTAGCCTTCTTGTACAAACGAGTAAGACAATGCTAGCTGTCGGATAATTATCCAATCGTACAGCATAGCCATACCACACAGCAGAGGTGGCCTATATAAAGCCCCTTCCCAACCCACAGCTTTGTTGAATCAGACATACCTTGACACAGAATTACCCATATGAAGTGGAGTTTGATACCGCGGTTGAGGAGTGACCCATCATAGATAGACCTAGAACATACATCCAGCTTTGATTATAATCTCAACCTCTATTGATGAGCTGCTTAATATGGAGAGAGATCACGGAAGCGTCTAGGTATATATGCTTTTCGAATAACAACGATAAGTCTTCTGCTTGACAACAGTGACAGAATTCGACAAAAAAACAAGATTTGGCAGTAGTATAAAACATTCAGCAGTGGTACGCCTCTTCTTCATACCCCGTCGATGAACTATATTGATGCTACTACGATTCTGTTAGAAAGATATATGTGGATCGACTCAACATTTTCTGCCAGCTTAATGCTTTTCCATCGCTCTGATGGAGCTTGATAGACTAGAATATATGGCATTTATATAATGGAGTTTGGGCCTGGATTTGAGGATGGAGATTAACTTTTCGGTAGGTATGTTGCAGGTTATATCAAGTAATTCTCTCCTGTAGGATGGGATCGAAGAAATGAATAAGCACTTAACATCAACATTACTTTCCGGAGTCATATTCAACAAGACTACAGGAGAGATTCACTCATATAGTATAAGCCTACCAAATATCTTCAATAAGCTTAGTTAGAACCAATTAGTACAGGAGAGCTAGCCCATATAATGGCCCCTCCCTCCCAACGAGAACAATCATGCGAATATCATCCACTGGTCCTCAACCAAGTGCAAGAGAGTCACGAGAAGCGTTCTGGCTTCAGAACTATACGCAAAGTTATTTTGAAGAGATCAGGAAGCGTCTAGACATACATGCTTTTTGAATAACAGCAACAGAACTTTATGTTTGACATGACAACAGTAGTAGAATTCGACAACAAAAGGCAGGATGGGTAGCAGTAGCAGTAGGAGTACTCGACAACAACAACAAAAAAGAGCTGGCAGCAGTGCAAACCAAACATTTAGCACCGGTACCCCTCACTTTTCATAGCCCGTCGATTAGCTATAGGGGTGCTACTACCGATCTCTCAGACAGGTATTTGCAGTAGTCCTGGTAGTAGGCTTGCACCACCAACTTCACGTGCCCGTTTGGCTTCTCTGAGATGGAGCTTTGTGGTCGAGAGTGCGTGGTATTTATATAATGGGTTCTGCTGAGTGGTGATATGAGAATGAAGATTCACTTGTCGGTGAGTCTTTCGTCGGAAGAGGCTGGCCTCATTTAAGTCTCTCCCTTGAGACGAGAAGAAGTGAATGAGCACTGAATATTCTAAGATAATGCAAACAGCTTGAGGTAGGTAATTCACAACTGTAAGTTCACCAAAACAGCCACACGTAATTGAACGTCTAGACGGACTTTATTTGTTATCAAAGTTCTATCCAGCATCTACAAAATTGACTTTCCTATCGCATAAACTCTGGGTATCATAAAACATATTCCATCTTCCAATTAACCATGCCCCTATCCTCTTCTTCCTTAGATCAGATACTCGTCGGAATCGGCGCCGGCTCAATATTAACCCTCAAAAACATGCCCACATGTTTAATCCCCTCCTCCCACCACGTCCCCATCCCCTCATCGACTTTAAATCCCCACTTCGCCCACACCGACGCAATCTGTTCCTGCGCATGCACACACATCAGGCCATTCCAAAGCGGAATCTCATCCGGCCCCGCCGCGCCCAACTTCTCCATTCCCAGCTCCGCGACGGAGGGGTTGAAAAACGTCGGGTTTCGCTGCGCCCATGAGATGGCTGCGTTGGCGAGCAGTTTCGAGATCCCTGCGCCGCGGAACTCTTTTAAGACCGCGATGCGGCCGAGCTTGATATACGGTTCTACGCCGTCGTGGAGCGTGGTTGCGCGGTCGACGATAAAGGGGGGGGAATTCGTTGTTGGTTCGGGCTCGGGATTGGTTTCGAGTGCGTCGGCGGCGTAGCGGCCTCCAGGTTGGGGGTGCGGTGGGTGAGGGAAGGGAACGAGACGGATCGTGCCGATGGGTTGGGAGGTGGTGCGGCTGCGCTTGCGTTGGAGGATGTTGCCGTCGTTGTCGAGGATCTCGGGGTCCGTGGTTTCGTTCACCGAGGCGTAGATCACCCAGTGGCAGGCGCGGGGGTCGTCGGCGTCTAATTCGTGCGCGATGGGGACGGATTGCTCGTGCACGAAGACGGCTTCCCGCACTTCCATGGCGTCGAGGAAGGTTTTGGGGATGTGGTCGGGTTGCTCTGTGGAGGGGCGGGAGCGGTCATAGCCGTCGAGGTTGGTGGGTGCGAGGAATTGTATGAAGGGTGTTGCGGACATGATGAGGTTTGTTGTTTTGGATGTTCTGGATGTGTGTGGGGTGTGAATCCAAATTTGTGGTGACTTAATACTAGAGAGTTGTTGATGTTGGAGACGTATTTTAAGTATGAAGAGTTGACGAAACCAAGCAAGGAGGGGCTGAATTAGCCCACTAACACGCAGGACAGTGAGTGGTTAAGCTCAGCCATGATTCCCTGCTTTTCGGCAGTCGGAAACAATATGGTTGGTCAGTTGCTAGAACATTCGCGGTTGATTTGTTCATGGCCAGCGAACTCGGCCGCAAGGAAGAGGGGTCTTGAGCGGGCGAGTCAATTGACGTTGGTTTCTTGAGGCAGAAATGTGAGACGCATCATACAGTGGGCTTCGGTTCTAGTGTCTACTTTGCACTCTCTCTTCAAATTATTATGCGCCACAGCTTATAAACGCTAGATCTAATTGGCAGCTTGCTATCAATATATCTATAATCCCCAGTTCTAAGAAATGCTTCTTATTTTGTCTATATAGATTATTAAAGTATAATTATATTCATTTAAGTTAAATATATAAGCGATAGCTATTTAAGATGTTGCAGCCTGGTTTATCAGGTCGCCCGCCGGTCGCATTTCTGATGGGGTCGGCATTTAAACTGGCCGCGACGCATGGCCGAAAAGCGGTACAGCCATTTAAATGCATATGACATCATAAGAGCCGTACCAATATAAATGCATGTGGCCCGTACCGATTTAAATATATATGGCCCGTGCTGATGTAAATGCATATGGGCTTGTACCGATATAAATGCATATGACAGCCATTTAATAAGATGCAGCCAGTTTTGATGGTGTGCAGCCTGATTAATCAGGTCGGTCCGGTCGCACTTTTGATGGGGTCGGCATTTACAGTCGCCGGCCAGAAAGATGGCATTTATATCCCATGAGAAGGCTGGATTCGGGTACTAATGAGAAGAGCAGGATTGGGGGTGGTCCGTGCGGACAAATAAAGAAGCAACCCTCAGAACTGGGATCACGTGCGCGGCTGAGAATATATTCAGCAAGCTGCCAATTTTAGGTCGGCGATCTATCGGCCGTTTACGGCTTATCTCTATCTTTATGGCGACAGGTTTAGCCAGCCAGCTTTCAGCTCCTGTTGGCTTGGGCTCTCAAGCCATACTTCATGGTCGCCGAATTACTGACGCGGATAGCGGTTGCGTGTCGGAGCTGGTGTGCTGCACTAGGTATCGTTCTTATCCACAGACTGCTCTTGCACCTGCTTCTTCCTTCCGAGTGGATCACTCAGCCGTCGACGGATCGATCCGACCCGCGCTTCGAATGGGGAAAGCTCATGGTTCTTCTTTATCGAGAATTTAAGGTCTGACATTCGGGTCGTAGAAGTTTGATAAGCGGTCTTCCTCTAGGATCCTACGAAAGATTTCGGATTGGCACACTTCTTACATGGTGGTTCAGGGGAATCACCCACCTCCTCCTCTGCTCTGACTAGCGCTTCAATGTATAATCAATCGGGCATTACGGAGGCGTAATCCTGTTGCGCCAGCGTGTCACTGGCGGCGGCTTACCGAGGCAAGTAAAGAATGATTTGCTGTAGGCAGTGTTGGATTATTGCTTGACATGATTCGATAAGGATGATGTTGCGGCCGGCATGTGTATTCCGCTATCCGCGGTGGACCTCGCTCTTGATCGTTCGCAGCCTTCTCCTTCCATGTCTCCAACGAGGTAGTAACGCAGGTCCTGCTCATTGATGGCTTACCCAGGCCAGGGTCTGTTTATGTGCATCGTACAGGCCTCAAACTGGGCGCTTCGAGGACCTCGCTACATTCAAGTGGCATGCATTAGGCCTTCTACTCTCACAATCACAGGTGTTGTTAACGCGGGGATGTTGGCAAGGCGAGAGTAGCTGGAAAGCATATATTATGCCACTCAATTCCGCAGTCTGCGTCAAAGATTTCCCGCACTCTGATGCTTTTTGATTAAGCTCGTCGATAAAAATAATTCATGCAAAACAAAAACTTTTGCTTCGGTATTTTCTTGGCTCGCACTTTACAATATTTTTGATTCACTTAAGCCGCAGCAGCGTGCAGTAATAATGTCGCAGGATCTGGGAGTGGCTGCTCCCAGTCCGCAAAGCCAGCCTCACGCTCATCAATTGCCTTCTCCATCCGGCTCACTCTTGATTCAAAGGCGTATGCAAACAATTCATGTGTTTCAATGATCAAGGTCGATTTCGCACTGTAAATGCTAATCATTGTCTCCTACAGTCCCAAGAGACTCGGACGTCTCCTCTTATAACCGACGCCTGAATCCGGAAGAAGGATACAAACTGGATATTGTCCACAGCCCTACCATAAACCCCGAATTTGGAGACTATATCGACATTGTTGCTGTTCATGGTCTCACTGAGCGGACAGATTCAAAGAACGCGACTTCGACTTGGCTTTTTGTCCCTCCAACTCGAGCAAGCAATACTGGCATTTCAGGGAAAACCGATTCTTCCATCATCTCAGGGATCACCACCATCGCGGAAAGTGGAGCTACCCTTTTTAATAAAGCCTATGAGCATGTCCCTAAACCCTCAGTACACGTAATAACCCCGAAATCGACAGCTCAGTTGCCTGGTGGGGACCCGGCACAGCATGATGGCAATACGGCAAAGGTGTCAAACGCTCCACGCAGCAACTCTTCTCAGATCAACGATCATCAAGACACTGAATCAACGACTACCAAAACTGTCAATTGGCTCAAGGATGAAGGGATGCTGCCGAGATCGTTTCCGCAAGCCAGGATCATGGTATTCGGCTATCCATTCTCAGCTGCCGAGAGTCCTGGTCCCAACTTGAAGGATACCGCAACTGAACTACTTGCACGGTTGGACGAGAAAAGACAGAATCTTGGCTCTGGTTTATCCAGGCCGATTATGTTCATTGGTCACAGCTTCGGAGGCATCGTTATTAGTGAAGCATTGATCCTTGCCAACGAAACGAAACCTTATTCAGCTATAGCCACGGCCACAATCGGGCTTCTTTTCTTGGGAACACCATTCAAAGGATCGGCTACAGTGGTTGAACGTCTGCGATCATTTCCGCCGAAAAAGACTCACGCTAAGATCGGAGGGTCACCTCTCGCACAAATTAAGCAGTCAACATCAACAGAAAGCCAATCCCAAGATGCAGCCGCTCCTGCAACTCAATCCATCAAGCACGGTATGCGGCCATTATATGCCCTTTTGGATTCAAGTACAGACAATGTTAAAAGCCTCGGTTGTCTGGTGGACAAGCTGAAAGCGATTGTCGAGGAAAGAAGCCTCGATGTTGCTTGCTTTTACGAAACCATCCCAAGTGAAGGTCTCAAAGCATTTTCGAAGGTGGGTTTCTGTTGTCAATATCTCTATATTCTGCGTAGGCGAATGATATTGCTACGCTATATAGTCAAGCAAATGACAAAGGTCTTGGCTTTGATGCTAATCTGGACCAGGAGAGTATTCTTGTGAACAAAGACTCCGCTGTTCTCGGTTCCTCTCAAGAATGTTTATCAATTGCGCTCCAATGTACGCACACCAATCTGAGCAAATTTCGCAACCCCGAAGACCCGAATTACATCCGAGTGAGAAGGGTAGTCAGAAATGTGGTTGATTCGATCCCTACTCGCCGACTATGGGATTATATCTCCAGGAACGACACGGATGGAGTCAAAGAAATGTTGGCAATAGGTGCAAACGTCAACCAAAGAACCTCTCAAAATCAAAATGCTTTGCATCTGGCCGTGAAACGTGGGAATCTAGACATAGTCAATTTGCTTTTGGCTGCTGGCGTCGAAGTCAACGGAAAGGATAACGAACATTCTACTCCTGCTAGATATGCACTGGGAAGGAGCAAAGAAGATGCCTTGCACAAGATTTTGAAGGTCTTGCTTCAAAAAGGTGCCGAACTTGAACTTGACGAGGAAGACAAAAAGCAGACCCCCAAATTGCCTGGTCTAAACCTACTTGACGGAATTCAATATCAGCAAGGTCCTCGTGCTCACCCAAAGAAGCAAGATTCGGTTCCGGCTTTCCCTCGCACGAAATTACCAGTGGATTGTGATACGTTCACTGGTACATTCACAACATTTCATTTGAGAACTGAACAAGAGATGGAAAACCTCCAGGAGAAAGATGGGTCAGCTAGCACACCGGCGGAACCTATCAATTCTGAGGGTGACCAGGATAAGGTAGAGTACCGCTTCACGGAATACATACCTGTTTCAAAGATGCTATTTGGTGAAATGACTCAAAAATCCAAGACCAACGAACCTTCTGGCAAGGAATGGAAGTGGTACCATTTACCTGCGAATAACGTAAGTTGCTGGCCGTTCCTGAAACAAGAAGGAAAATTTAAAAAATATTGACATATGCTGCACAGATGGACTGGGTCGAGGTAGGCCCGTCACTTTACCGCTCAATGATTCATAATTGACACATGAGCAGGCTCTATTTGCCCGCCTTCAAATTGACAACACCCATGGCAGACTATTTGGAGAAGAACACAGAGGTCGTTTCGCACATTCGTTATTTCTCAAGCCACAAGCATACATATTCACAGAGGTAAGTACGCACAGCTTCCAGGAATTTCTTTGCAGCTAAATTTTGAAACAAGGATACACCCAGAGGCAAAGATACAGTTCTTTTTGTAAGTGCTCAGACAAAAACTTCCTGCTCCAGTTTTTCTTACTGCTATACGGATTGACATTTCCTGCTGGCATCATAGCTGCAGATCACAATGTTTGAGCTTGTAGTGCTCATTTCGGAACGGACTGGCAGTACTGCTGCTGTAAATCATATTTGACAGTTAATAGATGCCGTATCTTCACTTCGAGACGAACGAAGGTCGGATATGTCTCAGTAATGCGATCAAAAGAACGACATCCTCGTCTGAAAATTGTGACGACTCCCAGACTGAGGCTTCGACAGAATCTACGAAAGCACTTTCAACCACTGATAGCGACGTGGATTCTGAAATAGATTTGAATAATGAACAACGTGCAGAGATGCTAAGGCCAGACTACTATGATCACGATGATGGACGGCAGAGAGAGAGGGCTAAGCTCAAGAAGCAAGGGCTTCAAGGTTCTCTAGACCGTGAAGCCGAACCAAACATCCGCTAATTCTTTCTCAGCCACATTCAAGTATTTCAAAACCTCTATGATTCGCCATCGAGACATCCTCGCGAAGATTGCTCAGAATAAACCTTCAGAAGATGACAAACTGGTCGATGCATATTTCGCAAACGAATATGTGAGTACACATGGTCACCGCCTCCATATCCGAAGAACTCTGGACCAATCTCATTACATCGGAATGGAGGACACGGAACGCCGTGATATAGATCAGGTAGTACAGCGATATGCTTTGAGAGGAATGAAAGACTTGGGATCTCTCAAAAATGACAAAGTCCTACTCGACAGCAAATTGATCATGGTAGATCAATTATGGATGTGGGTCCTAGGGAAAGGTAGTTGATTATCGTGTCTTCGTCACCACCTCTTCGAATATTATTTCGAGTATAAGGCTGACGCTTATCAGATACGATCATAACTAGCTTTCCACAGAAATGGGGTCACGTCGTGTGCACAAAAAAGGATTGCGGGGGAATACGTGAACAAATTGAACTCTATCTGAATAAGTGCGATCGAAAAGCAATCCAATCGGTCGATGATCTTGCAGCCGTAATCATCAATGAATGTACTCGTGTGTTTAGAGATTTCCAAATTCCGAAGATCAAGCTTCAATTCTTGGATTTATTCGACGCCTCGATAAGCGATATCGTAAGTTTGAGAGAACGACATGGTCGGGTGCGATTGTCCAGCTAATTGTTCCCTAGGTCGAAGATTATTCCAGGATAATTGAAAACTTACGTTTCGATAATGAACAATCAATGGGGTTGGTAAACCAGAAGAAACAGGTGCAGAAAAGAAGCTGGAAAACGTTCTGGAAGAAGAAAGCAGCACAATTGCAAGAAGTGACGAAGTCCCCCAAGCAGCAGTTTCAAGAGCTCGTCGACCTTCTTACCGAGATACAAGATATCCAGGACGAACTGAACATCATAAAAGTGGTTCTGGATGATCAACACTCTGTTCTAGCGGTTAGTGAACAGAGGAAGAAACATGATACCTCTGAAAATACCACACATCAGAGGTTTCTTGATGGAAGAACTGTGGATCACCACGTCAATCTCAATCGAAAGACAATGGAGTATATGATTGAGCGCACGAAGGATGTTTACAGGGTGGTAAGTCAAGGGGTTCTTCTTTAAAATATCAAGTCTAATGCGTTACAGGTCTACCACTTGATTGACCTTAAGCAGAAACAAGTCAACATTGAAAATGCTGAGAGTGCATCCCAGGAAGCAAAGGTTCGATCGGCACCACTCCTCTAAGAAAATTAATGAAGCTGACGATACATAGACAATTCTTGCTTTGACTTTCGTGAACATGATATTTGTAAGTTAAGCTTCTTTCCTTGTATTACCCTAATTATCAAGAACTGATCAATCAAAGCTTCCCCTTTCATTCGCCTCGAGCATATTTGCTCTCAACATCGACGAATTCAAAAGAGATCCCGTGTCAGGATATTTACATCTTGGCTGGGTGTCCAAGTATTTGTGTAAGTCAATTCATCCTTTCATCATGCTGGCTGCAGACGTGGTTTCGGGTTGCAAACAAGCGCTAATGACCATGAACTCGGATAGTCGGCATTGCTCTTGCAGTTGCCTTTGTCTCCATCACAATAGCTTTGGCTATCGGTGAGAAGGCGGACCTGGCCAAAGCAATAATTCGCAAAATAGCATACTGGGGTTCTAATATATTCTGGATCTTGCTGCTCGTATTGACGATCATCGTCTTCATAGCACTCATCACTGTCGCGATCGCTCTCGTTGTACCAGTTAGCGCAGTCGCACTGGCGGCATTCGTTGTCTATTTTGTCGTCTTCCTCATTCCCCAGCAGATCTGGCAATGCATACCTTATTGTCGGAAGCGAAAGGCTCTGAAGCGGAGGGAGCGCCCTGATTTGGAAGATGCTGCTGTGTTACCGGATATGAAAGGTAATGATAAAGGTGTGAATGAGAAAGGAGTGACGGCAGTGGATACCACGAGATAAGGACTCACGAGGTATAGAACATGTTCTGGAGGCCGAGAATCAGCTTCGCTAAGCAGTAAAATTCGTGATGGACCATAGTCTGGAGTGTCAAGACTCAGATGTATCAGACTATATTCGAAAAGCTGTTACAGAGCGACTTGATATTGAAGCAGCCGTGAGCCAACAGTTGTGGGACATCATTAGCAGCAGACAGGTAATTTATTAACGATGGGCCGCTTGATGAATGAGATATATAGGTACAGGAGGTTTCCTGAACGATGAGCCGCTTGATGATTGAGATGTAATGAAACAAAATGGATGAACGTCCAGTCTGACCAATTACGGTGAACTTAAGAAGCAACCCTCACAATTCGGGGTCACGTGGGTAGCTGAGAATATATTGGCAGCAAGCTGTCAATCAGAACTTTTGAATATAGAATCTTATATAGAGAAAAGTGGTCTCTATACTCGATATTTGCCACAGAAATCTCGAATCTTGACTCAACTTAGGAGGCGAGGCGTTGGCGAAAAATGGCGGGGCAATTCAATGACATCGGAGGCTCGGAGGATCTAAATTTATCCCGATAAGACTTCTTATCGATATGGCATAGCCAAATTTATCACAATTAGAACATTTATTCGTAGAACTATCAATTGTGGCATAGTTGTCCTCTTTGTGTATGACAAGGATCAAATAGATATAGATATGTCCTTCCAATTTATCCAAGAGGTATACTTGTCAACAAGAGAGTAAAGTTAATCTGTCCATATTAGTGTGATTCATATTTATATAAAATTACCCAACGTTTGGAGGGGAATCGTGGGGATCCAAGTTGTGGACAGATTCTATGTTGGATAATTGAAGCGAGGTTTCAAAGATATTTCTTTGTCCCTCCCCTTCGAATCCTTCCAGCCAGCTTCCATTCATTTCGCAGTTAATCTGCACTCGACTCTTTTTTCCCACCCGCACATCATGGCTCCTTCCTCTCGGAGTCCTTTGGGGAAGATGTTATCTTCTCCAATCATCTCCCTGTTATGTCTATTTTATATGTTCTCTTCCACAGCATTGGCTGCATCTGCGGTCCTGGGTGTGGATTTGGGCACAGAATATATCAAAGCCGCTTTAGTTAAACCTGGAATCCCACTCGAAATCGTCTTGACGAAAGACTCCCGACGAAAAGAAACTTCCGCCGTAGCTTTCAAGCCATCGAAAAACCCAACTAGCGGATCATTCCCAGAGCGAGTCTACGGTTCAGATGCTGTAGCTCTAGCTGCACGATTCCCAGGAGATGTTTACCCAAACCTCAAGTCATTATTGGGTCTGCGAGCGGAGAACGATGTGGTTCAGGAATATGCCACCAGACACCCAGCTTTACAGCTGGAAACCGAGAAAACCAGAAGTACCGCAGCTTTCAAGAGCGGTGCCTTTGCCGCAGATGAATTGGCTTGGTCAGTAGAGGAGATCTTGGCCATGGAACTGCAAAGCATACAAAAGAACGCAGAAGCTTTGGCAGGTAGCAAAGTAAAGGATATCGTTCTTACCATTCCAACTTTCTATACTGCGGAGGAGAAGAGAGCTATTCTACTGGCAGCGGAGTTGGCTGGTCTTCGAGTTTTGGAATTGATCTCTGATGGATTGGCTGTCGGTCTCAACTACGCAACATCTCGAACATTCCCCAGTGTCAGCGAGGGCGGGAAACCAGAGTACCATGTGGTTTTCGATATGGGTGCTGGATCTACAAAAGTGTCTGTTTTGAAATTCCAAGGACGAACCGTAAAGGACGTTGGCAAATTCAACAAGACAATCCAAGAAGTTCAGGTTGTTGGAAGTGGATGGGATAGAACACTGGGAGGTGACAGTTTGAACGCAATCATTGTTGATGATATGATTGCACAGTTCGTTGCATCCCCATCAGCGCAAAAGATCTCAGCTACTGCAGAGAAGGTTCAGGCCCATGGGAGGGCTGCAGCTAAGTTGTGGAAGGAAGCAGAACGTCTACGACAAATTCTCAGCGCCAATGCCAACACCCAAGCTAGTTTTGAAGGACTTTTCGAAGATGTCGACTTCAAATACAAGATTAGCCGCGCAGACTTCGAGAAGTTGGCTGAAGCTTATACCGCCCGAGTTAGCGGGGCTTTCGAGAAAGCTCTAGCTGCTAGTGATCTTGAGCTCAGCGACATTGATTCCGTCATTCTCCACGGTGGTGCAAGCAGAACGCCTTTTGTACAAAAGGAGCTTGAGAAGATCGTTGGAAACCCTGAAAAGATCCGCACAAATGTCAACGCTGATGAAGCTGCCGTATTTGGTGCCGGGTTCCGAGGTGCTGGACTTAGTCCCTCATTCAGAGTCAAGGAAATCCGAAGCTCTGATGGAGCGTCTTTTGCTGCAGGAATCAAGTGGATCAACCTTGATAAAAAGAACCAACATGAAAGATTGTGGGAGGCAAGAGCCAACCTCGGTGAGGAAAAAGAATACTCGTTCAAGAACCAGGAAGAATTTACCATTGATTTCTACCAACACGTCGCATCATCCGAGAAGGTCTCACCTGGATCGGCTGAGAAGGAATTGAAGGCTATCACCACCCAGAACTTGACAGAATCAGTTGCCGAGCTCAAGACTAAACACAATTGCGAAAATGCCGACATCAAAGTCAGACTGACTACTCGTCTCAGTCCTACCGATGGCGAAGTTGAAATCCTCAAGTTTGTCGTGGACTGTGAGGTTGATGAGGCTGAGAAGGGCAGCATGGTTGACAGTGTCAAGGGGATTTTTGGTTTCGGAAAGAAGGACCAAGCACCATTGGCTGAGGATGGTGAAGCGACAGCTGAAAGTTCCAGCACATCTACGAGCTCCAGCGCCTCTGCCAGTGCTTCGTCTGAGAGCTCTTCGGCGTCCGCATCCCCATCGGCCAAGGAATCGACTGAAAAGAAGAACAAGAAGCAGACTATTGTCATCCCATTGAAGTATGAGACGAAACTCAAGGGTATCCCAGAACTGCCAAGCGCAGAGATTACCAGAATGAAGGATCGTATTGCCGCCTTTGATGATTCGGACAGATCACGACGTCTACGTGAGGAGGCTTTGAATCAGCTCGAGGGTTTCACTTACAAGGCAAGAGACTTCCTTGACAACGAAGATTTCGTAGCTGCTTCGACTGAGAAGGAGCGATCTGACTTGGAGGCTAAGGCCAAGGCTGCAAGTGAATGGATCTATTCTGGAGGCGCAGATGCTAGCCGTGAAGAACTGAAAGCACGCCTCAAGGAAATGAAAGACATTGTCACGCCTGTCCAGAAGAGAAAAGAAGAGAATGCAGGTCGACCTGAACAACTCAAATCTCTCAACGAGGCATTGGAACAAACCAAATCTTTCATCACCGGCATCAAAGAACAAATCAAGAATGACACCATAGCTCATTCTTCGTTCAGCGCCTCTAAGTCCAGCGCTGCTTCCGCCACTCCATCATCCACCGCTACTGTAGACGATTTTGCCGACCTGGAAGATGACGAAGCCACATCTACCGCGACTGCGCCTCCCGAGGAAGAAACCCTCCCTCCACCAGTCTACACTGAGGCCGATCTCGTCAAACCCCAAGAATTATACGACAGCGTCTCCAAATGGTTAGCCGAGCTCCTCGAGCAACAAGAGAAACTCAGCCCCACCTCCGACCCCATCCTGCTCATCAAAGACATGGCCGAAAAAGCCAAGCAACTCCAAGACATCGGCATCGAACTCATCATGAAGAGCATGAAGCAGCCGTACAAGACGGCTCGCAAACCTACGTCGAGTGGGAAAGCGAAGAAGGGCGCAAAGAAGACGGGGAGCAAGAAGAAGGCGAAGACAGCGTCGACGTCGGCATCGGCATCGGCATCGGCTGAGCCTAGCGGCCAGACGTTCAAGGTGGGAGAAAATGATGAGATGCCAAGTGAAGAACAGATCTTGGAGGCGATTAAGAGGGCGAAGGATAACTCTGAGAAGGAAGAGAAAGAGGACATCAAACACAATGAATTGTAGATTTAAAAGTAGAGCTGTATAGGCTGCTGAGAAGAGGGAGAGGGAATGTAGTAAGGTTAGAATTTTTGATATGCATTTAAGCGTCTTAGTTGTTACGTTTCTAGAAGACATATTTGAGAAGCCTGTTTGTCCCTAATCGAATTTATTTCCTTCTGTATGATTGTGATAATCTCTTGCATTGTGCCACGTCCATTCGAATACTTGTATAGCCGGCAAAAACTATCTCACGATAATTTTAACGACGTTTGCTTATTCTCGCTTGTGCTGAAAAACTGCAAAAGGGGGGATGTTTTCGGCTAGCTCTATAGTCTCAATGAGAATACGCATTTTTACTGGAGTGGTACACGCTAGGTATCAGTCGAGATAAGAATTCGGGAGAGTACTTAATGTCTCTGACATTCTTCTGCAATAAGAATTTGTAGACGCAAATTCGATAAAGAAAATCAGTTCTACCTTGGTTTTACTGCACGCTTACAAATCGCACTGAACAGACAGACTCAGCATACAATGTCTTACAACCTCTTTACCCGACTATGGCTCTCAAAGCCTACTCTTCCCTCGCTTGTATTTCACCCTCGACCGTTACATCCTCATCCGAGTACCAATGTGAAAACGTCACCTCTTTCCGCATTCTCCCCTCCTTCTTTTCAATACGTCCAATCATCATTCCCCTTCCGAGCACCACGAGCATTCCGCACCTTCGCAACATCCTCCCCCTATTCCTCCTCCCCCCTCCTACACCTTTCCCTTTTACCA
>LLKJ01003527.1:0-19312 GCA_002242865.1 Clarireedia sp. CPB17
GCCAAGGATCATGTCCCTCCGACGTTTGACGTGTCTGTGACGAAGAAAAGCGCTCCTTGCGATGCGGTTGAACGACGAGATGCGTCTGCTCGGATTTCATTGGACTTCCAGTATTCTCTGGCAATTTCGCTTCACCCGTCTGCGCGGAATTCGACTGCGGTATATGTTAGAAACTTGGAATGATCGCGATGGTCTGCATCTTCAATAAACGCACTTGGTACAAATTGTACTTGTACTTGCTTGCCAGGCTGGCAAGAAGCTTCTGCTCGTCAGCCTCCGTGTCTCTGTTTGTGTTCTGGGCTTTTGCAAATGGTGCAACGGCGTCGACTATGACCTCATCGTCGGTCTCATCCGCGACTATGACTTGTGCTCGACGGCTACGAATGTACTCTTGAGCCTCGCGTTGTCTATCCATTGCTTTCCCAGACGGACTCGAGTCTCGTTGCAAGATGTCAACTGGTGTCGCAAGGTCTCGATCCATATCCCCGTACGAAGCTACATCCTGGGCCTTATCGGATGAAGCCACATCTATGCTCTCCATAATTAGGATAAATCTACAGCCTCGTTATCTAACAATGACCAGAAATACAGAGATTCAGATCCACATGGAATTATCAATTGGTATCTTCTTATGACGAAGTCGCAGGAGGGTATTGAGGGTATAGTGGGACAGTGGAGGGATCGCGCGAAACCTGATTGAAGGACAGTCGACAGCATGCAGCTCTATGGTTTCACTACAACAACGCGATTCGCAAGATTGATAGAAGGGATGATGTTCTGCATTTGACGGATTTGTGAAGGAGAAGAAAAAAGAAGACGAGGCTGCCAGTGAAGATGTGACGCAAATCCACCCATGTCTGCATTGCTACCCTATGCAGCCCGTGGTGGTTGGAAGCCCCACCTTTACCGAGTAATCGACTGCCAACGCACTGAAGAGAAGCTCTTTGCAGTTCCTCCAAGGCTCCAAGGCTCCAAGGCTCCAACAGGCTAACCGGTTGGAAAGTTGAATGACTTACCACTGATCGCCATCGAGAATTGACGTGACTTTGCGCATAAAGTATATTTAACGCGGCGGTCAGCTCCTCGGAAAAAGTCGCGGAAAAGTTGAGATAGATCTCAGCAGACTCGGTCAGCCAAAGTCTCGGGAGGCCTCTCACCATTCCGGCGCTGCCATGCAATACCAGAGATGACGATTCCTCTGCACTACATTATACAGACTTGTCCATGAACGCGATCCGAGTGTATTCGTACACCCAGCACGATGAAAGCCCTACCGGAACGTGAGCCATTGACGTTGCGAAGCGTGTGAGTGCAGCAGCAGCATCCACCATCATCGCAAATTGCCAGGTGGCATCTCACATATGTATACATGTATACAGGCACGCAGGATTCGTGAGCCGGTAGGGTGAAGATAACCTGTATTTGCCGAGATGAAGATGATCGGGCAGATTTTGCGTACGGAACGGTACCCAACTTGAAATGCTAAAGTGTGGCTAGTGACGGTGGTTTCTTGTGGCTGGTGTGTGCTTATGGCTGAAGTCTCGTCGCGGGCCGGGTCTTATTATAGATACTAGGCGGGGAGTCTAGTGGGAAAGCCACTCGATTGCCGGTTCCGCGTTTGCTAGTGTGCCGGTATATTCTCCGACTGCTCAGGTAGGTCTTTGTGGGGGGGAGAATGATAGCTTTTGGCATATGCTGTTATATGTCCACCAATGTCAAGCCACACCCCTCCCCCTAATGATAACCTTGATGATAAGAAAAGTTAAAGTTTGGTTCATCCTGCAAACACAACTTCTGAATAACCCCCCCTCTTTGCATGTATCAAACCGACCAGAGACGATACGACATTCGATCTTCAACCTTTCACTGGATCCCGGTGGCTGGCGCTAGTGAACCAAGACGCGGCTTATCGAGAGTTTGAAGTAGACAATATTTCCCGCCAACTTCCGACCTGCAAGGAAAGGCAACCCTGAAGTCCGCGTCCGCATCCGCATCCGACTCACTAAAGTCATGCCGGGCGATCGTTACTTAGATACCGATGAGGATGAGTTTGAGGAGGAGATCGAAATGAGTGAGGGTGACAGTGACGATGCCAGTGATGATGGCGACACAGCTGAAATTGACGACCCTAATGACCCCAACCCTGGAGATGAAATTATGAGCTTTGGACGCTATAAGGTAAAAATTTCGATGAAGTGCCTTCATCGTATGTGGATTGGATCATGAAAGAGATTAGGAAAAATCCTGACAACCCCTCTCCAAATGTGCGCTCACGTATCGAATTTTTACACTTGTCGCTCCTGCTAACGGGCCCTCCATTAGTTCACCCGGTTTATGACCAGATATGATGAAAAACAGGCCTGGCTTGATAGAAGGAATTCAAAGCTACCCCCTGGTAAGACCGAGATGTGGTTCGGTAAGCATAAGGGTAGTTTGCTTGAGGATCTATCAGATCACTACATAGAAAGCCTACTCAATCTGTATCATAAGGATCCGGTAGACTGCTCTACAGACGTAAGTGACTTACCCATACAACTTCATTTGACCATCTCTAACCGAACCTAGATTCGTAAATTTAAAGAGCTGTGGGATAAGTACAACTCTTGGCTCGAAGAAAGACAAGGTAGAAAGAAGAGCCCAGGCTCAATAACCATTTGGTTCGGACAGGACAAAGGTCGAGAATTTCGGACAATCTATCTTGGTCAGCCAAGAAAGTGGAGGTGGCTGATAAACAAGCACCAAGTATGGCGGCCTAGGCTACTGGCTATCGCTGCTGAATATGACAAATATTTGGCAACCCACAGGAGGAAAAAGCCTATTTATCGGAGACGTCCAATTATTGTCAATCCGGTGGGTGAGAGATTGGACCCATGGATGATGACACAGCCTCTGACGGCGGTGATTACGAGTCTGATGATGGATTTGTGATTGCAGATAGTGAGGATGTGGACGATGTTCATGATAACGACGGTGAAGATGATGACTTTGTGCCTGATGCTAGTACTGGTGGTATGGAAGCGACAACTACGTCCCCTTCGCCAGTTGGGAGTGTAGAAAGAGGAAGCCCAACTTTTCAGCGACCTGTTTTCGACTCTTCTGATAGTGACGATGCTTCTCTTCCTGAACTCGGCGTGATCCTGGGAAACACTCCGATACATTCCAGTGCTCTTCAATCGGGGTCAACACGGCGATCGCGAAAGCTAATCATCGATTCGGACAGAGAACGACTCTGAAGAGATGGCTACCCCAACCAGACGCTCAGCTGCTAATGCTTCCCACCAACCGAAGAAAGACGCGCCCATTGCAGGGGGCATCGAACAAGCAGCAAGGATGAATGATGCACCTTTTGAGAGCCTGACTCTGCAATCGCCTTTGGGAGCTGTAGACGTCTCGGGAGTTGGGACACACGTTGCGCTTGTTGTTGTGGAATCAGACTCAGATGTTCCTTCATCATCGGTTCGAAGGAGACGAGCAACTTTTCCACGACACAACCAGGATGTCCCAGCAAGAAGGCCTTCCGAGGAGATTCTCTTGTCGAGAAATGCCACAGAAAAGACACCCGCCAAAAGAAAACAAATCGGGAGACGCTCTAGCAGCAGTGGGTCGGATGTAATCCTCACAGTACGTAAGCCAAAAGTCTCTCCCGTGAAAAGAGTCAAAACCGCGCCTTGAGAGCAGGAACGAGGACGAAAGAAATGAACAGCTGTGGTTTATAAAGATTTCAGGATAGGAAAATGGAGTGGAAGTCAGGATATGGAATCTTGGAAATCTGGGGACTCGTTGATCTTATACTACTACATATTAAATTTTGGATAAGCTGGGGCCATGTAAAGTAGTTTTGGGGCTGGCGTTCGTGTGGAAGTTATGAAAATATAGTTTAGGAAAGCTCATCTACTAAATTCAGGTCAAATCAAGCTTTCTCTTCCCTCGCTCTATCCCTTTTTGACAGCTTCGGACGACGTTAGTCCTACACCGAGGTACCTGCGCCACTTCATTTTAGCCACGGAATGATACTGGATGTTGAATTGAGCAATGAGAATGTCCAGCGATTGCGACGATGAATTGTGATACCGAATTATGATGGAAATCAATATCCTAAATCTTGATATCTCATAATTTTCGTTTTGTTCTCGATTTGGAGCTTATATCTAAGATGATTTGAGCCTTTAAAGAGAGTCGGACATTTTGCGGGTTGCTTCAACTTTAACGTAGGATGCGACCTGACCTCCAATGCCGAAAGTCAACTATGCACAACGACGTACACCGCACTAAATGACGGCTCCAACCACAACATAGAGCCATTCACCATGTAAAATGCTACGAAGATCTCCCATCCCGCAAATTACCCGACACACAAAACCCAATTCCTTCCCACACGCTCCCCATCGCAAACCCCACCATCCTATGCGACGTTCCAGCAGCATGAGCATGGCCACGACACCCTCACGCAGCTACGCCGACGCGCTCGCGCTCCTCGACAAGCTGCAATCGAACCGCGCGATCGTGTCGTCCATCTCCGACGCTAAGCGCGACATGAATCTCGATGCGATCCCGGAGATGCTGGATTGGACGCGCAAAGCGGGGTACGAGGTCGCGGACTTCTCGAGGCGCGGGCTGAGGTGTATACATGTGGCTGGTACGAAGGGAAAGGGGAGCGTGTGCGCGATGGTGGATAATATTCTAAGGCAGTATGGGGATAGGCAGGGGGGAGATGCAGGTGCAATGAAAGAGCCGGCGGAGAGGGGAATGGGGATTGGCAAGATCGGGCTTTATACTTCGCCGCATCTTATGACGGTGCGAGAACGGATTCGGATTGATGGGGCGCCGATTTCTGAGACGTTGTTTGCGCGGTACTTTTTTGAGATTTGGGATCGGTTCACAAGCGCTGCTGCTGCTTCTACAGCTACAACAACCCCGTATACAGACCCCGCGTCCTTCGAGACCAAACCGGGGTATTTTCGATATCTGACCATAATGGCTTTACATACATTCATAGAAGAGGGCGTCGAATCCGCAATCATCGAATGTGGGATTGGAGGGGAATACGATAGTACGAATATACTGCCCGCGGACGCAGTGACTGTCTCGGCGATTACGAAGTTGGGCATCGATCATGTTGGGATGCTGGGCGAGACGGTGGATAAGATTGCGTGGCATAAAGCTGGGATTATGAAGACGGGGGTACCGGCTTTTTCTGTCGAGCAGGTGCCAGAGGCGCAGGCTGTTTTGGAAACGAAGGCTGCGGAGAAAGGGGTGCAGTTGAGAGTTGCGAGTAGATATGCGGGGTTTGATGATGGGAGTATTGAGCTAGGGGCAGAAGGAGAGTTCCAGAGAGATAACGCAAGTTTAGCGACAGCTATCGCATCTTCTCATCTTCGTTCCCTTGGCTTAGAAAATATCCCACCCCCATCCGAAATAAGCTCCACACTCCCAGACGAATTCCGCCTCGCACTTAAAACCATCAAATGGCCCGGCCGCTGCGAAGTAATTTTAGAAGACAACATCGACTGGCTCATAGACGGTGCGCACACTATCGACAGCATCTCACAAACCCGTCTCTGGTACAACAGCAAAATCAAACAAGCACAAGACGAAGGACGGCCCCCTACCAAAACCATGCTCATTTTCAATCAACAAGACCGCAATCCCATTCCTCTACTACAGGCTCTCCTCCGTCATGAGATCAGGGCATTCGATTATGGATACCGGAACCCATCCCCTCGTCTTGATGTGGGCATTTTCACATTTGCGGCGTTTTGTAGGAATACACCTTTTAAAGAGGATGTGGAGAGGATGAGGGATGGAAAGGGTGAGGAGGAGGAGGATGTGTTGAAGCAGCAGAAGATCGCGGCGAAGTTTTATACACATATGGATAGGAATCAGTTGGTGATGGAGTATGAGAGTGTGGAGGAGGCGGTGGAGATGGCGAGGAGGATCGCGGTGGATGAGGAGAGGGTTTTTGTGCTGTGTACGGGGAGTTTGCATTTAGTTGGGGGGTTGATGAAGGTCCTTGAGAGGGAGAAGATGCGCAAGGGGCTAGGTGGTGGGGAGAAGGAGAATGAGAGAGTATATTAAGAAGTATGTGTGAGGGAAATAACGGTTGCATGGATGGCTGGCAGAAGGAGGCGTTTGTTGGTTTGATAATACCCAGTTGAATTTTCAACAATATGAGCAAGATAAAGTATAAGCAAAACAAAAACTTCAACATGTCATGTCACGTTACGTCTCTTGCTCCTGGCTAATGATGCGCAAGTATTGGGTTCGAGTTGGGCGTGAAATCTGCGCATTACTTTATCCTCTGCTTAGCTACAGATATGTATATGGATCATGGAACGGTCGGGTAAATGTTGAATTTGGATGAAAACCCTCCAATTATCTAGTTCGAGTGGTGAGACGCGGCAACTGACACCCTTCGTTGTTCCATTCGTAAAGTCCAATATAGACCAACCATGAATAATACATCGCTACCCCTTCCCTGACTTCCCCCTCCTATTCTCACTCACCTCACAAAGCGTCCACGTCTTCCAAACTGCCCAGCGCTCGTCCAACTAGGTGTACGCTCCCTGTTATCAACGCGCTTGCACCGGCGCCGCTGTCAGCTACTTTCCGAACATAGTCGAATGCATCCTCGACGGTGGGAAGGACTTGGATATCCGTTTCGGGGTTGCTGTCTAGTGAGCGCCATTTTTCGGCGAATGCTTTTTGAAGAGTAAGATCGGCGACGGTGGCGCTGTCGTAGGTGTGGTTTATGAAATCTGGATAGAGGAAAGAGTGAATTAGTAGATTATAACAAGGGATAGGCATAAGCGGGATAAGATAGGGGTCTAGGTGGAAAGGGGAAGGGAAAGAATGATGGATACCTTTTTTGGAAGAATTTGCGGGTTGGATGGAAGTAGTGCAGAATATAACATGCTCGAACTTCACACTTCCATGGATTGCACTATGCAGGCCTTCAAGCAATCCAACAGCTTCTCGATGGCCCTGTTGGTTGAAGATGAGGATGCGTGGTCCAGTCCTAGAAACCACGTTAACCGAAGTCCCAAGAATCGAGGAGCAAAACATACTTCTGGGGTACCTCATCACTAAACCACTTCGCCGCGACTTTTATACTATCAGCTGTATGCGCACCATCCAAGTACCAAGTAACATTCCCATCAACCTTCGTCTCGCATCGTCCACGCCAAACAACCTGTTCTAGTGCATCCACAAACTCCTTAGGTAGAGCATCAGGTGGCGTCTTAAAACCGGGATCTAATTTCTTCAACACCGTCTCCGCAAGACAGATCGCCAGACTTGCGTTTCCACGTTGGAAATCAGCAGCGGGTTTGATATTTACGGTCATCAATCGAGGATCGAGGTCTACAACTCGTAGACTCTTGACTCCTCTCTCCATAGCTCGGTGCTCTACTACTTCCATTGCTTCGGGTGGCTGACGCACTGTATATGACGGAATACCCGCTTTCTGGATGCCGGCTTTGTGCCAGGCGATCTTGTCGATGGTTTCACCAAGGGTAAATGTATGGTCAATTCCGAGGGACGAGATTCCTGTCACTGTAGGATGATCCACGATATTCGTCGAGTCATACTCCCCACCAACACCAACCTCGTAGATCGCGGCATCAACGCCTTCTTGTAGGAAGGCATGATACGACATTAAAGTCAAATATCTGAAATATACCGGTTTTTCAAAGGGGGCAGTGGAGGCTGCTGCTGCTTCGAGACGATCCCACACTTCGAAGAAGTATTTCGTGAATAGAGCTACAGACAATGGAGCAGAGTTTATACGAATCCGCTCGCGTACAGCTATAAGATGGGGGCTTGTGAAAAGTCCGACCTTTTTCGGCAGGTCATGTGACTTTCTATGTCGCGCAAGAATCGAGTCAACGTACGCGCAAGTCGAGCCTTTTCCCTTGGTGCCGGCGACATGCACGATGTTTAGTTTCGCGAGATCATCTTGCTAGATCGATATTCATCAGCGACGCTGGAGATACCCAAGGGAAAGCAAGATTACCGTGTATCCAATCCGAGTGAGACACTTCCTCATCTCATCGTTAGCGCCTTCATCAATCCTGATCTCGGCATCCCATCGTTTCTTGAGCACTTCATAAGGTGTCTGCAGCGTATTCAAAGCGCCAATGGCATCCTAGATGATGGTTAGCCAGGGGTGTCGGACGTGCAGTTCTGCTGCGGAATCGCACATCGTAGGTTCTTTCTGCCATGATGGCTAAGTATCGACGAGCCTGGTTGCATCGAAAGATGCGCAGACTTAGAGGAGCTATTCTTAGTGATTGTACACGAATTGTCTGAGACGTCGTCCACATTCCAATTTTTATCGTTTATTTCAGGTCAAGAAGTCGGTGCTGCAGCGTTTTCGGAGATTTATGTCGCTTGGCCGTCGGTACGGGTGACTCCACTTACGGCGCTCTCGGCGGGGTACAGTAACCGAATGAGCGCCAGTGGCGCCTAAATCACGGAACCTCAGTATCAACTCGACGAAACAATACAAATATAAAATGGCATCGCCCTTGTTCATATCAACAGTTGTTGTCTGATATAGCTTCTGAATATGCCATGCCTGCTCCCTTTGAGGTCTCTAACAGGATCGTGATGGCCAATTCACAAAGACTCCACCCGAATGCACCACAATGCCATCGATGCAGTTCATTTCTTTGAGCAGTTCGCGCGATGATATGCTGACTGCTACAGAGAATTTACATACACTTCCTGCTTCCCAGACTTTCTTGCGACCCTAGTCATCTCCGCGACCATTGAAGTAAGTCGCAGTCTCCAAATCCTTCTAAGGCCTTTCATATTTCCATGACAGAGAGATCTCTAGCATCTTACTCATCTATAAACGAGCTCCAACCCATTGCTTTGAGGCTGGACGAGTATCCCAACGCCAACATATGATTTCATAGGCCCGACTACTATTAAAATTATCACATCTAGATCCGGGATTGTGATGCGACTCGATCTGCTGGAAATTCCAACATCGTAAACAATAACAGTCGTCGGTGCCAGTACATTGTGGCCATGGAGAATCTGTCCATCCTATACTTGGTGCTGTCCACTGAGGTCAACGAAGTAAAAGCATCTGGTAATACGGAATTGTGAGAGAAAGACGAAGGACATCGTCTAGAGAGAAAAACCTGAAATTGTTTTCTCTGTACAGAATTGGAAGTATTTCTTCGTACCTATTGCAGCTTTGACTTAGCAGGAGAAATTGGAAAGGGGGAGAGTATGATCCGACTCACATCCGACGACAGATCAGGAGGGCCCCAACCAAGTCCACACCTCCATTTCGTTTCGTCACCATTTCGCTAGCTGACACCATTTCGCTGGCTCTCCCGACAGTATAACCGCTATCACCCTTATACTTCTTGTGCGCCATTCTTTTGTATGCATGCTCCCAGATGATATGGATCATATATCCACCGAAAAGATCCCTCCAAATCAGCATCCTCACTTCTGATGGCAGCATAGCCCAGAATGGACTATCCAATTGCATGTTCACCGGACTGCTCCACGTCATTCCAGTGTCTCTACCTCTGGCATGTTCATCGAGTGCTCGAGGAAAAGATCTAACTTTATTTCTTTGCCCTCTCGCGATTTCATACTCCTCCCTCTCTTTCGCTCTCTGCCTAGCCTTCTTTGACCAGAAGATGCGTCGATAATGAGGATTCTCATGAATACGCTTCAACAACTTTGGAATTCCAAGCTTCTCCAAAATCAGCTCACATAATAGATAGCATATCAGGACAATTTCAAGAGGAATAAAAAGGATAATCGCGAAAAGTGTAGGAAGCCACGAGATCTTGTCGACCATGTACCCGAATATCCACGGTATATGATCATAAACATTATAACGGCGGCCCATTCTTAAACGCTTGAAGTAGATAGTATCGATGAAGATGACGTATAAGAGCAAACTGGAAATTCGGCTGGTATAGAATATTGAAGGGGGCTTAGACTATATATACCAAATGGTAACTAATACCACCTTATAACCCTGTTATTCCACGGATACAACTATAGCCACCAAGGGATACAACACAGCCACCAACATCTTTGTCGGGCGGATATAATTGGATTGGCTCTATATATATTAGAATCTTTCAAATCTTTCAAATATTTTGGTCTAGAGAAAAGCCGCTGCAGCAAGTACTTTGTCGTGCTTTATATCTGGAAAAGTCCTTGTTTATATCTATTATCTTCCATACTGGTTTCAGGCTACTAGAGACGTGTCCGCGCTAGCGTCCGGAGGAAATACAATCCCATATGCTGCCGGCACCTTTGCCGATGCAATATTGGCGGCGATACTCGTGAACAATACCGGGTAATTCAATCCACCACTTCTGGCCGGTCCTATCATCGCTGTGATCGGCGCTGGACTGTTGTATACATTACAAAGTTCATACAACGATAGCTAAATGGGTTGGCTTCGAGATTATCGGCGCAGCAACGTTAGGTATCACAGTGCAGCAATACTTTCTTGCGATCCAAACAGTATTGCCCTGCCGAGGAGGCACCTGTTGGGACGGCCTTACTCCTATTTTCCCAAAATCTGTCTGGCGCAGTTTTTGTTTCCGTCGGTAGCACGATAATACGGAACAAGCTGTTGAGTGGCTTTCGAGGCTATCAATTCACTGGAATTGATGTTCGTTGTCTTATAAATGCTAGAGCTACCGATATTAAAGGACTTATGAATGAGGATCAACAACAACCATTGTTGGAGCTCCCCAACAGTGCGCTGCGAGGTGTCTTTATCATGGCTGTCCCGTTGATCTTGTTAGCCTTGTTATTACGCTGCCGATGGAATGGAAAAGCCTTAAAAAGAAGGACAATGACACACTCGCTGGCTGAGTAGCTGGCGATGCTGATGCCGAAGAAGGAATGGAACATGCTCGAGCCAGAGTCATTTATTTATGTTTTGGTGAAAGGACGCTGTGACGTACCGCACCCACATGCATGCTACCCACTTATGTGCGTGTGCACCTGACACCGCTTGGATAATCTGTAGAAGATAAGTATCTAACAGTTGGATTTCATCTTCCTGAAGAAATAGTTTTACATTGTACAACATGAAATGCTTTTGTTTAGCTTCAAATATTTTCTTAGTATTAGACTTAATGGTTGAATTTATAAGTTCAATTGTGATATAAAGTATATTCAGTGTGTTCAATTATTTCCAATCATTCGAATATAGTCCATTATTCTGTTCAAGTAGGCTGTAGCTGGAAGTATATCGCCAAGTGTTAAGAAAATGGAGGATCGCGGGAAAATTGCCGACGAGAAAGTTGCCGACGATGATGTGGTGACCGAAGCCGGTGTCTTGGAAGAACCGATGGGTGTTGAGCCGGTAGTCGTGAAGGTCGAGACCCGATTTTCGGAGAGGGAAATGACAATTCGACAAGTCGCTCCTATGGTCCTTGTTTTGACCGGTGCTACATTTCTCGTGGTCAGTATCGCCATCGACACCATTGAAAGATGCAGCAGGTCCTGACTCTACGACAGACCACCGCAGCTCAGGCATCTGTCATCATTCTCCCGGAGATAAGCAGAGACTTGAATATTCCTCAAGCTCGTCAACAATGGGTATTCTCTTCATATGGGCTTACGTCAGGCGCATTCCTTCTTTTGTGGGGCAAACTTGGAGATGTCTACGGAAGGAAGTTACTTTTCATTCTTGGAGCAACTTTCACGGCGGCAACATCTATTGGAACGGCATTCTCGCCAACTGAGATATGTCTCTATATCATGCGAGCTCTACATGGATTGGTATGTGATGGACAATCACGCCGAACTATCATTTGAGTCTTGACTAATCATTCCCAGGCATCAGCTGTGACCATACCCACCGCAATTGGTATCATTGGTCACACAATTCCCCCTGGTCGTGTGAAAAACTATTGTTTTGCGTTCTATTCTGGCGGAGCTCCAGTCGGGCAAGTCACTGGAAACCTTATGGTGTGCAACCATCAGTATGGAAGTAGTATCGCAAAGCTAATGGACCTTCTAGGGCGGAATTATCTCTCAATGGGCAAGCTGGAAGGTCGTATTCTTCGTGATTGCAGGAGCTTCCCTCACAGTCGCTGTGGCGGCCATATTCGTAGTGCCGAAGGAGCCACCGCGAGGGGATGAAGAAGATACCATCCGTGCCTCTGGAGTGGATTGGCTGGGCGCCTTTCTTTTCACCTCGGGACTGCTCTTGTTGCTAGTTGGTCTATCTGAAGGTGGATCTGCCGGATGGGGTTCGGCTTCAGTAATTGCCATCATAGTAGTCGCCGCTTGTCTCCTTATTGTCTTTGTACTCTGGGAGCATCATCGAGAATCCAAGACAACACACGAGCCGCTGATGAGAATATCCACATTCCAAAACACAAGATTCTCAGTCGCCATGGTTATAGTTACTTTATTTTCTGCAAGCCTCACAAACTTTTGCATCTACACTACATATTAGTAGGTTTCTGGGGTCCTGTGAGAATGATACATCTAACCTCATTCCGCAGTTATCAGAACTTTCAGTTGCTTGACCCTATACAAACTGCACTGCGATATATCCCCCTGGGAGTGTTTGGAAGTACGTGCACGTTCTCCCTTACGAGTACAAGCTAACACACGCATAGTCCTTACCACTATCTGTTCTGGCTATCTGCTCGCCCGCATCAAAGGCAACTACATCCTCAGTTTCGGACTCACCTCTGCACTAATCGCCAATCTTCTCTTCGCCGTCCCAATACCTCCCTCAACGAGTTACTTCGCATATGGGTTCCCAGCCATGACACTCACCGCATTCGGCGCCGATACCATCTACCCCTGTCTTGGGCTCTTCACCACTCAAACACTTCCTCGAAAAGATCAGTCCGTTGCAGGAGCCATGTTCCAGACGATGGCGGCTATCGGTAGAGCAATTCCGTTGCCGATAACTTCCGTAATTCAGGAGACGGTGCAGCAGAAAGAGTTGCGGCAAGGAAAGGCTCAGTTGCAGGCTTACCTCCAGGGACTTCGCGCCGCGGAATGGTTCTGCGTTGCGTGTATGACGATTTCGTTGGCGCTGGCTGTGGTGGGTTTGAGGAATATTGGGAAGATTGGTTTGCTTAAGAAGCTGGGTACGGTAGAGCCGAAAATGGAGGAGAAGAAAGATGAGCAGGTGTGAGGTATTGTCTTCGCCATGGTGGTGCAAGTATATTTTACATTTGGATTGAGTCATACCCCATTCCTTGCCCCTGTATGTTATATCGACAATCATACTATTTTGATTGTAACGACGTCAACCAATCTCTTGCAACTGTGTCGCACAAGCTCTACTGGTCAGATCATCTACAGTATTCACTGTTTCCCAAATCGCCAATCAAGTCCCCTGAAGCGCTCTTAGATAATCTAGATTCAACACCATTATTTTATTTTGGTTTTACGCCACTTCGCGTGTTGAATGATAAAATAACGCGGTGGCTTCACAAGTCTTTGCTTTCTTTTTCCTCGACGCGAAGCGACAGAAAATTCGACACATTTTCTCTGAAGACTTGAAATACAAATGAACAGTGACAGTGAGTCTATCAATCACCTCAAGAATGAGATTGAAGTGTGTTCACTGACGATCTTTCAATTAGACATGTCATCACTCCTCGAAGCCAACGATGCTGCATCCTCCCTTTCCATACTCTCGCCGCATCTACCAGACGAAGACAGAGCACAAAAGACATTCCACCGCTTTCCACGGCTTCCACTTGAATTACGTTTGCAAATATGGCGATGTGCATTCCCTGATCCACAGGAGATCAATCTAAGACCTTGTCGATACTGCAACCGATTTATTTACGGATTCGAATGCAATTGCGATCTTGAAGGTTGTTTTTGAACTGCCTGTTACACTTTACATCAACCGAGAGAGTCGCCAAGAAACTCTCGCAAACTATCGGGTCTTTACTATACAGGACAAGATACAATATAGCACCAATGGAAAAGCTGAGATCATTTGCTTCGACCCGGCGCGTGATACACTTTACTTTTACCTTGAAGATATACTAGATCTTCAAAATATACAAGATCTTCAAGCCATACTAGATCTTCAAGCCATACTAGAACTTCGAGATATAATAGATGTTCAAGATATACTAGATCACGACGACGTGTACGAGTGGACGAATCCATTCATGACGGGCAAGATAAAAGACCATACTTGTTTCGATTGCGTTAAAGTCATTGATATTCGTTGTTGGAAGGCGTCGTTGCGACGTCGTCATGCTGAGAAACTTCGGTTTTATTCACTAAAGATACTTCGGAATCTCGATCAAGTTCGACTTGTATTTTGTTCATCAAGTGAGAGTGAAAGACAGTGCCCTATGGGGTGCATTGGAGGACGGCGTTTGCGTGGAGGTTCACCTGACGACGTCATGACAGATAGCCTTTGGAAGGCGAGACTGGCCTTTGAGCTGGAGAAGAAGGCGAGAGAAAACCCGAAAAATGACACTATTGTCCAAACCCCGGAAGTTGTCATCACTCATTGCACGGGATAGAATCACGCTGGCGGTAGCGGGGTTCTGCCAGAAAGGAGCAGCCTGCGTATCTATGGCTCTGAAAGTCACTCGCCACACCCTTCATTCGTCTATCAGTGCTCCTGTCTGGTTTAGCAACATACTCATTGGAAGACTCAGAAGTTTGCGCTCTACAAGTCAGCTACCAATCCAAAAAAATATATCACCTCCAAACCGATTGCCACCTGTCAACGACCGATGAATTTCTTACGACTTCTTCTGAGTTCTTGTAAGACTGAAACCAGCGCGCCAACTTCCAGCATGACACCCAAACTACATTTCTGCTCCGGCAATGACTTTTGCAATTTCAGTCCACGTTATTCGCAAATGCTTAGCAGCTTCATTGTGGATTTGTCTACTATCGAAATACCGTGGCCGCAATCATCCAGTGCAGCTCAACCCTCTCGAGGAAAGACGTTTGGTCGATCTAATCAACATTCGAAGTTCGATGGCTAGAATTAATATTTCGTCGCGGATCCGTTTGCTTTCTTCATGGTCCAACGTATCACATGCCAGCATTTGCTTTGTTTTTCATCAGCTTACACATGCTGGTGGTTATCTTTCTTGCTTATTCTCTTAGATAGCTTCGTCTTTCCAATTCAAAATGAACCCGAATCTATTTAATTTTCTCGTGTCATGTTACCGTGATCATTTCACTGCATCCGCCATCTGGTATCTTCGTCTGGCCCTGTGAGGTTCGGAACTTTTCGAGACATCAAGACAGTTATTATCTTCAGAGATATTGCTATGAATGAACTGTAAAAGGCCGGTAGGTGCAAAATCCCTTGGGTATGCGGCGCTGTCTTTGGGACTATTTCGACGCATCAAAGTATCATTTGATGCACTGCAACACACATTGAGGAGTTGGAGCTATCACGGTGGCTTCATTTGATGGAATGGATTATGTTGCAGATGCGTCTTCCTACAAGTGATCTGAGTAATCGTATACTTATCCTGGATCGGTGGAGAACGGAGATGGACGAGGCTTCGAGAACCTTGGGATCGGATTTACCTCATCGGAGTGTTCTGATAAAGGTTCTCGTCCTATGAACCTATTGACTAAAGTCGGTGGACCACCATTGAGAAGAAAGATAAAGTCCATCGACCGGATGAAAATACTAGATGGTCCAGGACACCATAAAGTAAGTGACTCGAATGTTGCTTCAACCGAATGTGCAGCTAGACGCAATTGCAACAAACCGACTGGTGGAAAGATTTTGTTCTTGAATTGTTCCTGTGCTGGAGCGGAAAGGAGCACCTCGTGATTTACCTCGAGAAGGCGAATGAATGGAAAGGAAAAGCCACTGACGAATGAGGCTTACTGCATGTAACGACAATGACACATGGTTCGCAAGAAAAAGCCGACCCAAGAAAACGAAGGAACTTGCATATCTCCAATGGGGTTCGGAAATTACTGCACCCCAGTTAACATCCGAGTATATACCATGGTAGAAAGATCGCCATGTGCAGCCACGTACACGATCTCCGCATTTCAGCCACATCTCCGAATGTGATATCTGTTTTCTTTCTAGATCTTGCCATGAAACAACCTTGATCCAGGATGTGGTCTAGCTTGCAAGGGTACTAAATGGTCGGGACCGAAATCCTCGCTGCTGCTTGGAGGAAATGTTAGCTGTTCGAAAGATGTCTCCATATCCACCAATCAGTACTTTGTAGCGGCAAGTTCGGTATATTCGAGAATGGTATGGCCAATTCTTCCTCCCATCTACCGTATGTCCCATCAACTCCTTCGCACAGAATTTTCTATTTGCACGATACGTCTGGTGGTAGCATTGTATTATATTTTCTAAACACACTGCAAGCCAAGCCGGGACTACGATTGTTGAACGGGAACTAAACACTTCGCAATATAGATCTACTGTGCCAAGTAAAGACAAGAGATTTTGACATCTGAGTTGCTGGGTACCTGAAAATCCTGCGGTGGCAACGGCATAAGATCCGAAGCCAGAATGTGGGGAACTCCAATCAAAGGAGTCGTGGCTACTTAAACTATAAACACCCAGGAAGGAAATGAGGGGATAATCGTTACGTGTTCCATCACAGTTAATTTCTCAAAAATACGGGGAAACATCAATCTACTGACCTCAAATTGGCCTATCACAGGCGCTTCCATCGCCGTGAACGACTAACGTGAACATGTTCACGAGGTATGATACGGAAGAATTATGCTCCTTTTGCTGCTCACTACGTCTCTCCGTGTTCAGTCGCCGAGCGCGTTCTCTCTGCAAGAAGCTGGTGATCCGGGCTGGTGATCCGGGCTGGAGACATGACCTGTGCAATAGTCTTGAAACTCTCAAGTGAAGTGAAAGGGGAAAGTGTGGTAATGCGACCCTCACATTTCACGGACACCCACTCCGAACAATCTAGAAATCTTCCGTCTCTCTGATACCCTTGCCAGGTAGAAGATGGCATCCACATCTAATATTCTTCCAGCACTTAAGAGTCTTTTCGAAAGGGGCGACACGAATGCCGAGCTGCGGACAAGAACTTATATAAAGCTGCCAAGTCGGGATCTTCATAGCCGAGAGATCACACAACATTTATCCCTTCATCCTTCTCCTTGTTCTCCAGTCTTCACAATAATGGCCAAGCTATCTGCCTTCCTTCTTTTGGGTGCCCTGTCCTCGGTGGTCTTGGCTGCTCCCGCACCAGCTCCTACTGCGGCTCCTAACCTCGAGGAGAGAGCTACTACTTGTACTTTCTCGGGCTCTGGAGGAGCTTCTTCCGCTAGCAAGTCGAAGACTTCATGCTCTACTATCGTCTTGTCGGCACTGTAAGCACACCCAGTTCTTCCATGTCTTTCTGTCCATCAGACTTGGCATACCCCTGGATCTCTAACATGATCAACCTCCAAATTACTTTGTCCAACATTCTTCCACTGGTGTCCACCACTAACCTACCCTTTTAGAGCTGTCCCCTCTGGTACAACCCTTGACTTGACTGGTCTCAACGAAGGAACCACAGTGAGTTGAAACAAACTAAATCCTAGAAGTACTCGGTATGCTAACTATCTGAAAGGTTATCTTCGAGGGTACCACTACTTTCGGTTATGAAGAATGGGCCGGTCCCTTGGTTTCTGTATCTGGAACCAACATCACTGTCACCCAAACTACTGGTGCCGTGCTCGATGGTCAAGGAGCCAAGTATTGGGATGGGGAGGGCTCGAACGGAGGAAAGACGAAGCCGAAGTTTTTCTACGCTCACAGCATGATCTCTTCCAAGATTGAGAATATTTACATCTTAAACCCCCCTGTTCAAGTCTTCAGTATCAACACCGCTACCGATCTGACCGTCAGCGGAGTCACCATTGATGCCACAGCTGGTGATACCGATGACCTCGGTGCTAACACTGATGGCTTTGATATTGGATCTAGCTCTGGTATTACAATCACTGGTGCCAATGTCTACAACCAAGATGATTGTGTAGCTATCAACTCTGGAACCGTAAGCTTACCACCCACTTTCATCCACGCTTAATGCTAATATATCTTCTCCAGAGCATCACATTCGAAAATGGTGTCTGCTCAGGTGGCCATGGTCTCTCCATCGGATCCGTTGGAGGTAGAAGCGATAACACAGTTGAGACTGTCCTCTTCTACAACAGTGAGATCAAGAATTCCCAGAACGGTTCGTCTCCCCTAACCTTGACTCTTTCCACCATCCACATAAATACTAAACCATCCCCAGGTGTCCGCATCAAGACCATCTCCGGTGACACCGGAACCGTCTCCGGCATCACCTACCAAGACATCACTCTCTCTGGCATCACCGACTACGGTATCGTTGTCAACCAAGCCTACGATGGAACCAGCGGTAGCCCAACCAACGGCGTTACCATTAGCAAGTTCATTCTCGAGAACGTTACTGGAACGGTGGAGTCCGGTGCCACTAACATCTTGGTTGAGTGTGGAAGTGGTAGCTGCACTAACGTAAGTTTTTTCATTCTGGATTCGGATTTCGAGTGATCGGGCCTGACTTTGATATAGTGGACTTGGACTGGTGTCTCTGTTACTGGTGGAAAGATCTCTTCTTCTTGCGTGAACGTGCCAACATCTGGTGGAGTTTCTTGCTATTTGTAGGGAGTACTTCGAGTCGCTGTGTTGGACAAAGGTAATCACTTTCTATGATCATTGCCTGTGTGAAAAAGTTCCTACCAAAGAAGAAGAAAAGTTGAGCAATACCGACCACATAAGTTGCTATGATCTGTCTTTCCTGTATCTTTCTAACTGTATATACTTTCCTGTACCCATGCTCAGAACTTTATCGCTCGTTTATTCAATGTCTATATTTGTCCTTGATGTCATGATATCGTGTGCTGGTGAACTTGCTCTTCAGTATCGTCCATCGTGATGTTGATGACCTTCTTCAGAATAATGCGTCACTGTCCAATATAACCTCGCTATATTCGCGACCAAGTTGGAAGAACGAAATGATACTCCCTCATATGATTCCGTTGATGAATCCTCCATACGAGGAAGGTGAGGAGCATGAGATCGACGAGCGACGTCCTTTGTAATCTGAACCAAAATCATCCCCGATCAAAAAAAGAAACACCCTAAACGATTTTAATCCAGGTAATAATTTCTTAATGCCTCTATCTACCAAAATTATCTACAATCAACGCTTTTGGAGTGTTGCTTTTGAATTGCATATTGATCTGTTTTATTAATAATAATGTTACATTATATATATTTATTATTAAACAAAAATGTCTTCATTAACAAGCATTCGCTTCGTCCCTCGTGGCGCAATTGGCT
>LLKJ01003528.1:0-31438 GCA_002242865.1 Clarireedia sp. CPB17
CCCCAGGATATCCGGCTGCGAGAAATCGATCCACTGCTGTTCCTGTTCTGGTTCTTGTTCCTGTTCTTCGGGCCATTCTGTGAAGCCTGGCGCCGGATCGGGGTCGGGTACGGGAGAGGCGGCTAGGTTGAGGAGAGAGAGAGGGTTGGGGTTCTGGTTTGCTTGGGGATGGGAATGGGTGGTGGGCGGAGGGGTGAATGTATATGTGGTGTTTGGGTCGGTGGTGGGTGGCGTGGAGAGGGTGTTGAGGAGGAGGGCGGTGGCGGATGGGTCGTGGTTGTGGGATTGGTTTGGAGAAAAGAGGGTGTGTGTTTGTGAGTGAGCGCGGTTGAGGTTATTGGGATTGGGTAATGTAAGGCGGCGGGAGTTGGCGCTTGCGATGAGGTCTTTCACATTTCGGTACTGGAACCAAATTAGCCGATTGAAAAAGTAAAAATACGGAAGGAAACAAAGCTCACCACATCATCCACATGTGTATTAACCTCCCTCAGCCCCTCCAAGACATCCGTAATCCCGCCCAGCCTCTCCCAAATCCTCTTCCTCTCTTTCTCCCCTATTTCCCACCCCACCACCTCCATCCCCCTCACAATGATACTACTACACTGCCAAACACACGTCGCAATCGCGGTATCGCTAATCAGCGTGTGCCCGATACTCTGCACCGTGCAGCAAATGTCCAGGATCGCAAGCGCATGATCAAACGCTTTGCGCTGGCAATACTTCACGTACTCCGCGGGAGTCTGTTCGAGAATAGCGTCGGAGATGGAGTCTTTGGTGCCGGGGTACATGAAGCGGTAGAGATCGGTGTGGCATTGTTGCCAGAGAACATGGAACATAACGAAGCGGGTGAGTTGGGGGGAGTAAGCGCGTAGGAAGAGGTTGTCTTCGTTGTATTGAAGATTGGCGGGGAGAGAGCGGCGGAGTTGCTCGAGTTCTGCTTCGAGCTTTTGGAGCTGGGGGCGGGAGTCGTAGGGGTTGGACTTTTCGCGGATGATGTTGCGAGCATACCTAGTTGTGTGTGAGTAGGGAAGTTAGGAAGAATTCCAACGGCTTTGAAATAAAACTTACTCAAGAACTCGATGCCGGATATCAGATATTCTAAAATAAAAAGATCGTAACCCCATATGTATCGATTCCGCTTCATTGGTTCTCGTACAAGCCAAAGATGCCGTCTCCCCTGGTATCCCAAGATCGAAATCTTTTTCACTGCACGGGAGTTGAATATGCAAAGCATGTGATGGACAGACCAGCAACTCCGGAAACCCGCCGGCTGAAAGTCTATCAACGTGAAATATCGACCACATCAAGCGTCTGCGACATTCTCTCACCACCGTTGACAAACCATTATTTTCATAATTGAGACCCAAGACGAACGCCATTTTTGCAGCTACGGCTGTCAAAGCCTGTGACTTGAAGTGATCGCGATGCTCGAGTCTATAGAAGACGATCACAAGAAGTACTTCTAGTAAGGCGACAGAAGGTCGACCAAGATTCTGCCATATGTATTTCTCCGCCTCGTCCATCCACTTCAGCGCCGTTGCACGACTTTCGTCATCTTTCGCAACAAACGCTATGGAGGAGGCGCAAATTGCTTTTACTAGTGCAGGGTTCGCAGTGCCACTATTCCAATTTCTCAGGAATGTGGCACGGTGTATGAAGCCTTTTCCCGGATTTGAAGACACAAACTCAAAGTATGCATCAATATACCTCTTAGTTGTTGATTTCGAGCAGTCCAAGTCCCTTCCACAAACCATTAGCATTCAAATTCCTGAACATAGATAGAGCGAAGACAAATCTCACATCAGACCGTCCACAACCTCAATATCCATCGGCGAACACCCCGCCGAAACCGCTGCCGTCACCGTCGCCGTAGGACTCCCACCACTTTGACTCGTAGCCGTCGTCGCTTCTCCAGCCGGCAACTGTCTTGGGACCGATCTCCTCGCTCCCCGTCCAGTCGATTCGTATTCACAAACATAGCCTCTCTGCTCACACCTTCTGCAATTGGGAATGGTCCCCGAACATCTCGCCTTATGCGAATGGCAAATCTTGCACGCCTTGCGCGCGCGTTTGCGCTCGGTGCCCGCCTGTGTATATCGATCCGGCGAATTGAAATCGATATCTGGTGTTGTTGTCGCGGGCATAATTTCCATTCCTTCTTCTCCTCCTTATCAACACGTGATTGGATAGAAAGAAAGTTCTTGTAAGGGGAGGAGGGGGGACCTCGGATGGGTTTAGCGTTGATGGTGTGCTCGCTCGCTCACGAAAAATCGACGTCTCGGGCAAATCAGCAAAGAATTATTTTCCACTTTCCCGTGCGATGTACTCCGTACCGAAGTAGAAATACAACAGAATACTTTCCGATCTTGTGGAAATGTGAAGTGAAACGCTAGAAGCTTTTTCTTGCAAAGAAAAGCAGAGAGACGGGACAGGATTTAGACTTCCAAGGTCCAGATTTCAAATAAGTTGGGTCACGTGAATGGAGAGATCTTGTCCGATTCTTTTCTCTCTCTTCGTTCTTTATTCTTATCCATATACAAAAGTTAATTCTTCTCCAGATTTCGAGATTGCGGTCAGGAGCGATCTCAATTCTGTGGTAACACTTATTGCAGTGCATAAACTGTACATTGGGGCAAACGCGACGTTGTGGATAGGTGGATGGGTAAAGGGGCTTAATCCACTTCTGAGAGAAACGCGCGTACAGTCACGTATGAAGCCTATTTCGGTATGATCTGGGGCTGTCAAGAGGCGGTGTTGGGTCTGGCCCGTGTACATTAATACCATGACCGCAAGTGCATACGCGCCTGCTCCCGAACGATCATTACAGTTCGATCTATGAAGTTATAGTGATAGACTGTGGTCGTTCGCTGCAGCACTCCGCTTTGTTCACGGGCGGGACTCGTTATACACGACAAAGTTGCGTCTGAACTGTGGAAACTATCTGGAAATCTATCATATCAATCATTATATTTATCTTACGAACTCTAAGTGAATGGACGGATCGATCATCAATGGTCGTGTGGCCTGATCTACAGTAGTCCAACGACCCCCTCTCTCATCTCACTGCCTTATTAACCATTGGCAGGATTGTACATACACTTGTCAACATTACCCGACGCTGGGTTTCCAGCCCAAGAGGGGAACGGTCTCGACACACCACTTCCTCCTGCGACAGCGAAAGTAAGTAAGAACACCATGACCTGAGTTCCACCGTCCAAGCCCGCCGAAACCAAATAGTTCCACTTGACGAAGTACGCTGGTCTGTACTTTCTCAGGTAGAACTGTCCAAATGCACCAATGTAATAATACATGAAGACACTGGAGTTGATGCCGACCACGAGATACCCGCCGTACCAGAGAATGATAGAAAGATTGAGGTACGACCAGATACCTTGGCGTGGGAAGTACCGGTGCATAAGCCAGAAAGGAATCGGAACAAGGAAACCGAGGAGATACGCGATTGTAACCCATTGGTAGCGGGCACCGATACTGAACATTTTGGGTGCGATAGCCCAGGCAATAGCGAGAGAGTTGAATGATTGGACATTGGCACCCGACCAAATAGGCGTTCCTTCGATGGTCAAAAGACTTGGAGTTTGATTTTGGACGATCCTAGGCAGTTGTTAAAATAAATGTGGAACATTGGCAGAATATATATAACTTACGAGATCATCATGACATAGTTAAGGCAAGCGCCGAAGATACATCCAATGACTTGGGTAGCATATGTGCATTTTGGTGATAGCTTATTCTGCTGAGCAAGTTTCAAGTCTCGAAGGAGATATTGTCCTTGTTGAAGTGCATTGAACGTAAAGGTAGTGAAGTACATGTTTGCTGCTACAGTTAGCAATGTTGACATTAATGATGACGGGGGCTTTAGAAACCTACCGAGTGGTGCTCCTGGGAATAGGTATCCAGCAAGAGTCTGGCAAACAGGCTCTACATTAAATTGGAAGCCAGTAATGGCGTATTGTGCTCCGAAAAAGAGCATGAAAACGACCAAGAAAAGCATTGCTAGAATCAATCCCCACCATGGAAGAGTGGAATGCATAGCGTAAAGACAAGCCATAGAAGTGATGAAACTTGCCAGGAATGCCAAGAAATACCATAGATCGGGAGCTTCATCGTAATCAAGCATGAGTTTGTAATGAGGATCGATGTTGGGATCGTCGCGGATGGCTTTCTTCTCTTCTTCGGTTCGTTTACCGGTGTTTCCTCTCCAGAAGAAGTAGGTCGAAGGTGTCAACATTCTCTTAAGATTAGCCTTGTTGACCCAGACCCACCCCGTCTTGATATCAGAGAAGTTCCAGAGAAACATGTGTACAAAGTTGGCAGTGAACCCCATGTTCGAAGTAATGAGATACACAATATATGTAGCGGTCAGATAAGGGACACCGACTTGGTCTAAAAGATCGCTGTTGACAGTGTTATCATCGTTGAGAATCGAGGTCGTGTTGAAGGTATCGTAGTATGTGGAGTTCGAATCGTTGAGGAACAATTGTTGCGACAAGAAGGGAAAGTCTTGCGCTCTCCAGATGTTGCCGTAGTAGACACCCATGAAGAGGACGATACAAAGTGACGTGCCGAGGAAGCTGTTCACGAGGGTCTGAAGAGGGAGCCATAGCGGAGATCCAAAGCCGGCAATGTAGTTCCAATCAAATGACAGTGACAAGAGTCCAACACCTTCATTACCGTTTGCACCACCGAAAAGATTGGTGAAGACGAGACTATGTTGGTCTGCGAGACAGAAAATTGAGACACCGATGAGGAGAGGGAAGATGTACTGTTAACTGTTAGTCCGACAACCTGCAGTGTATGTGGTAAGGTGGCTTTACCTCTGGAAGCAATTCCCAAATCAACAATGCGAAAAAGAGTATCCAAAAGACCTTCATTCTCTTTTTGTTGGATTCTTTATCACGATGCAGAGTCTCCAAGACGGTAGTGACAGGCAAATTGGCAGGGTAAAGCATCTTTGTGGGCCATAAGAGAGTATTCCTCATCATGCCAGCGATTCCGTAGCCGATTAACTGCGAGGCCAGGGTCAAGAAGACACCAGCAGCCTGACTTGGATAACCACCATACCACTAAATGATGCGAAGTTAGTAACAGCTAAAGCAGAATCGCCTTAGGATAGGCACACGAGAGAGCAAGTCTTGTGAAACAAGGAAAATGGAAGTAGACATTTGATATATGGCAACATATTCAGGAATCAAACGTGCTTACCAGTTTCTGTGCAGCAAGAGCTTCAGTAGACAAAGCAGACACTGCCGCAGCTGATGCCATGATCACTGAAGCAGCATGCTCTTTCTGATTGAAAGGGCCAGGATTAAGGAAACGCCCTACTCGGCCCCATCTCGGAATTGCTAGAGCCATGAATTCTCCGATAACCTGCGGAAATATTAGAATAACCCGAGTGTATAGTTTGAAAGTCGACATACGTATGCAATGACAGTCAAGAACACTGTCTATGTTAGTATGACATTCTGGTTACACAGCAGGAGGCGGGGTAACTTACTGACTGACACGTAAATCACTTGTGGCTTGAAGTAGAAGATCTCTTGAAGAACAGCACCAAATGCGGATAGGCCCATGCCTAGGCTAATCAGTATTGCTACGTTTTGGAATTTAGTAATGAGCACTCACCAATGAAGAACATGCGAAAAGTCCAAGGGTTTAGCGTTGGGTCATCGACGACATGAATAACAGTGGTGACAATGTCCTCGGCTGTGTCAAGGTGATTGACATCGCCGCCATGTCCCTCCTCGTCTGTGTACTGGGGCAACTCAGCTTCATACGGTCCCTTGGCAGTTTTCTCGTTCGTTTCGTCTTTGGAGCTTGGGGATTCCGCGCCTGCTCTTGAGACCTCATGCGACTTCTCGTCGTAGGCGACGTCTTGCTCACGTGGAGACTCCATGCTGTGTTCAATTATTGGAACTGAGCAAGAATACGGGCATTCGAGTGATCCAAGGGCGGGACGGCCAGCTTAAATACAGGTTGCTACCACGCCCTGCTATGAACAGGGACGGTTTTACATGCATGCAGATAAGAGATGCGGTATCTCATTGTGGTTCACACGACATAGCACATATGTAACTTCAACTTACGCTACTCGCGGTGGCACTGAACGGCTGGAGAGCTCTGGTAAGATCCAATGGCATGTCGAATCGATGGGTCAAATGAGCAGCACACCCCTTGATTTGGTCAACTAGCTTCCTCTCCAGGAAGATTTGATAAAGGAATCAAGCTCGCCCCACAATCGGGACAAGAGGAGAGAAAAGCTTGTACAAAGCTTGATACAAGCCCGAGGCTTTAGTGTAAGTCACTGCGCACCACTCGGAAAGCAGAGCTCGGGGCGAATTCTACCCACGGCTGTATCTAGGGACCTTCCAGAATAGGTTCGTTTCTTTCCACGTAAATACCAAGATTGGCGGGGTATCGCAGCAATCATTGGGTAATTGCCAATGTGTGCGATGTGGACAAGGGCTTACCGTACGAGGAACAGCTGAATTGGATGTTCCAGAGATAACGCCAAGCCGGGATGCTCTGCTAATTGGTAACGCGGTCTAGTAACTACCGCACTGCATGATATTACAGTTCTTGAAGGCTATCAGGATGCAGACCATGTGGCGACATATTTAGTCGTGCGCGGTACAAGGTAGAGAATGTTATTGCAGAGATATGTAATAGCTGTTCCGAAGGAATGGGCCGTCGAGATGGTGGATGCGACCCGACACACGATCTTGAAGCCATGCAATAGGCTACTGGAGAAAGAAGTGCGGGGAGGGTTTGAGATAAGACTCGTGTACTTCGTAAGCTTTCATGCATCCAGATTGCTGCAATCGACCTTTGTTGCGTTTGTGTTTAGAATTTGCGTTCTGTCACCGATAGAGCCTTGACGCGAAAGTGGCGGAAAAGAGGAGAATGATTTGGGAATCGTAAAGGATGCCGCATTTACCCCGATATAACCGTTGATTAATTCCTACCACAGATTTCGACAGATCAGCAGTGGTAGCAGCTTGTCATATCTCAATCTAACTCGTGTAGATTATATAGAGTCTCCGAGATGGGTAATCCTGGCTCGACTGTCCGAAGCCGCGTGCAAAGATACGAGACGGGTTGACGGAAAACTCTTTATTTAGAGGGACTTCCAGAGCCTGCACGCGATATGGCAACCGGAAAGAGAATCTATAGCTGCAAATAAGGCCATAGATGCGTCGAGGAAGCAGATATCGAGGTGAATGGAGCCTGGGCCTCATGGTAGTGAACTTTTTCGACGTTGAGTTTGAGGAATTGATGACCTGACCCGCTCAGTTACCACATTCTGACGGAAGCGACATGATCCAATTTATCGAGCTTGGGAACAACTGTCAACAACTATGTCAACTTCTAACATCAACTAACAACATCTCCTCTCATCCGATACTGATGTAGGTCATTGACACGTGACCGGTCTGAAAGCATAGTCACGTGAAGACTGATCTTGGCAGCTCCCCTGCATTTGGATATCCACAGGAAACATGTCGTTGAGAAGACCGAAATTGCGGTCATTGTTTTTTTATTTCCTATGTGCAGCATCACTCGCTATTTGAATCATTTCCGCTTGTAGGCAGCTTTTAATTTCCTCGCCGAGATGACTCAGAGTCTAGGTTTAATGGCGGGGAAATCTGATTAGATTACAACTTCTCCAACTTCATGTTACCAAAATAACAGAATGGCCCCCAAAGTCGCAGACTACGGCACGTTGAAAAGTTCAATCGCTGCAGGGACCACTCTTCACAATTAATAGGATACGTTTACTTGCAAGGGTTCTGCAATATTTCATAGGAATCTTGGGCGTAGTCAACATCGCCGATAAACGCTAGTCGCTTCCCATTCCACCCCGTCCTCCAAGACACGTGTAACTACCTAGACATCTGGCGGGGCGGAGTTGGTGAGTCCGCGAGTTTGGTATAATGAACCTCAAAGTACTTACTACCGGAACCCAGAAACTCGAAAGCTATTACCTCCAGCAGTGCTGCCATAGGGAAGTGATTGGGGAGTTTTGGGTATTACGTGATGAAGCATGCCACTAGGTGCTCGGTTATGAATAGTCTGCACTTTGATTTCTCCTTTTCCTGCTGGCAGCATCTAATGAAATACCCGGAACATTAATTTGGGGCATCTACCTACTTTTATGTGAAATGGAACCAACGCACTCTGATATGACATTCCTCCCAGGAAGAATTACATTACAAATACCCATTATATCACGTTGACACTTAACATCCTCAGCAGCTCTACCTATCCCACGTCACATATGATACAGTGAAATCATTCCCACCTTCCCAATTCTTGCCACCTCTCATGACTTCCCCTCCTTGAATTTCCCCAAAACTTCCCATCCCCCCTTCTCCTCTCTTTAACTTACATCCCGGGTCCACATATATCTTCGGCTCTGAGTAATTGCCGGACGCGAAGTCAGCGGAAATACAAAAACTTCCAACTTCAGGTTTTCGGCATTTTTCGTCTTCAAACTACCCATATATGCCAGCTTCCCAGAAACTGCATCTTTCATGATCGTTTTACTTTTCCCACTCGATCAGCTTGGGGCTTCTGCGGGTCGTCGGGCCAAAAAAAGCCAGCTTTGCACTTCGCGTTGGTCTGGGAGAAGTGATAAGGCGAGCATACTCTTTGTGGAAGAGCTTGTAGTTGCGGAAGTCCTGTTCCTTCGCATCCGCAAGAGTAATATGCAGCGGGTTCACACTGGCTGTAAAATTTGGTGCTAAGCGTCTCGCAAGTTATACATTGCTTTTCCCTACTGATTCCTGGGAGACTTTAGCCTGATGTTTCTGTAATCTATGTGGTTTGTAATGTGTATGAAAGAGACCAGCAACGGCGCAGGATCTTGCAAACGCAACACAGAAGTGCAAGGAGCAATGCGTAGTTGTTGAAGGCCAAACTCGTGGTTTGAAATCTATCGAAGCTAGATAATCCTTCGCCATTGTAGAGCCACTGCTTTGGAAGGTGACATTTTCTGATATCTGGCATAAGAATGACTGTGAAGCGAAGTAGATAAAAAAACAAACGAAAGTATCCCCGATGGCTTTTCTGTGCAAATGTCTAGTTATGCTGGTCAGTTCATGCATGTCCCAGTAAGAGAAGCGTATTTGTAAACAAGGAGAGTGGCTAATTTGGTTCTTTTCTTGTACCTGGGAGTACAGTCAACCTAATACAGGCTAACGGCATGAAAGAATTCCGGCAAATTCAAACGTCACTACTATATCTTAACCTATTTCCTAGCCTTCTGGACGAGAGCTCTAAGTGCCAACTCACATGAAGCCATCCTCAGATACTGAATGGTGATTTTACGTCGGCATATGATTTCAGACCACGGCTCGCCATTCGCGGCTTGAATACATCGTTCAAGAAAGCTTCAAAAGCTGCTTGACTAAAGACCTTCTGGACATACTCCTTTCTAGCCATCACATCTGCTGGAATCTGTGACGCACCGACGGCTGCAATCTTACAATACTCAATCATGGCTGATAGTTGCTGTGGATTAATACTCTTTTTGTCCTTCCTAGCCACCAAAACACTTCCAACACCTTGTTGCCAATCTTTCTGAGGGGTACACCAAGAATCGCTGTCGACGCTCACATCAAGATACAAGACACTGGCTTGCTCGTCATCGGTTGAGCCTTTCTCACTACCTTGTTGCTCAGTAGAGGTTGGAGGAACCTTTTGTACGAGTAGTGGCAGTCCGAATTGTCTGGAAAGATCGGTTGGCTGAGTCCCATAAATTGTATGTTTATCAGCGACTACCACGGCCTCATATTTGTTACTGCCTAAAGCCATATCAGCCTCGCAGCTGATCCTCACACCCAGGGTGCGAGACTGGTTAGGTGGAATTTGATTCACTCCTAGAGGGCTATCTTCGTTGCGTGCCTTGCCATACTCCTTCATGAAGCGTACAGTAGCAGAGAGATCACCAAGGTCGATGTCAGATATAGTCGTGTAAGGGTCGTTGTACTTTCCATTTTGATGGATTACTACGAGCGGACCACTCCAGTGGTAGCTAAGAGAACCCTTAGTGACAGTCATGACACTCTGATTGATCTTCAACCCATCACTGAGAGAATCGCCTCTACAGTGGATAACTAGAGTGTAGTTGTCGCCCATAGAATTGCAATCAGATTGGATAATTGGAATTCTTTCCACGTCTATACTATCTCTGACGCCAAGGAGCTCCTCGGTATTGGGGACATCAAACAGATCTCCGTCATCGGGAAGGCGAGTCTTGGAACAGTGAACCCAGGTGAGTTGGGCTGTCTTGGAGTCGACAGCGAAGTAGAATGCAAGTATATGAGACGACGTTGGCCGCGGAGTAAAGGATGTAAAGCTTTTGCAGAAGATCTTGTGTAAAGGCCAATCTGTTTTCTGACATTGGGTCGAGCAATACGCTGCAGACTTGCAGGAGATGCAAAGCTTGCCCGGAGCTTCACAGATTGCGCATCGTGATTGTGACATTCTCAGATATAATTCTACTAACAGTCCAGCATAACCAGATCAGATCTCGTTCAGAAAACTGGTTCCAACCTGGGATCACCTCAGTGAATTGCCTGGTCTGGAATTTGTGACGTTCACAGAAGCATGACTTGTGCCAAGGGAAAAAAGACCTTTTATAGAGAACACATACCGTGTCTTGAACATCATTCGACTGACCCTTATTATCCGGATTAGCAATGCACATTAAGAAGCCGCCGTGAACACAAAATATATCGTACAGTAGAAGCACATGGATTTGGTGGATAGAGAGGGAGGGGTTGGATTGGTCTAGCGCCGAATATTAGCCGTTAGAAATCGATAAAGCTCACAGGCAATGCTACCAGAACACCGAACAAACGACAAGCTGCCAGTGAGTGATACCGACAACAGAATCGTCGCAAAATATTCAAGATAGTGTGTCAGGTTTCCAAATCATCTGAAGAACGTTACAATGGCGGTCGACACCCAAAACCCTCTTCTGTCGACACAGAAGTCTTCCGACTCGGGTCTGCAAGTTGCTCTACATCCCCTCGTTCTCCTCACCATATCCGACTATATTACACGGCACACTCTACGACAACAAACGGGACCTGTGGTTGGGGCTTTATTGGGTCAGCAGAATGGGCGGGAGATTACTATTGAGCATGCGTTTGAGTGTTTGCTACAAGAAACTGAAGAAGGCGTTATACTCGCACCAGCGTGGTTTGAATCAAGGCTACAGCAAAGTACAAATCTTCCAGCTCAATCTGCCGAAGAGGCTTGCTAACATCTAGCAGTGAGAGATGTTCACAAAAGTCCTGCCCTCGACCTTGTCGGCTGGTACACAGTTCTTCCGAATTCGGGTCCACAACCTCATAATCTTCCAATTCATCGACAAATCCTACATCATTTCAACGAGTCTGCTATCCTCTTGGGCTTCCACCCTGAAGAAGTCGCCGCCGGTTCCGTTGGTGGCAAGCTCCCACTTACTATCTATGAAAGCAATTATGAAGCCGAAGGGTCAAGCGCAGATGCGAGCGAAGATAAAGAAATGACGGATGCCGAATCACTACTTAAGCTGAAGTTTAAGGAGCTGCCATATACTGTTGAAACAGGCGAAGCAGAAATGATCAGCGTTGACTTCGTGGCTAGAGGAGGAGGAAATGCTACCGCGGTCGAGAGCGTCAGCAAGAAGGCGCCTACACCTGCACCAGAAGACAAAGGAAAAGGGAAAGGCAAAGCCACGACCAAATCCGAAGAAGGGGAAGCCCCGAAAAGCGAAGAGAAACACATCCTTTCCCGCGAAGACGAAGAGCAACTGGCTTCCTTGACCGCAAAAGCGAATGCGATCAAGATGCTACATTCTCGGATCAACCTAATCACCGTCTACCTTCAAAACCTTCCACCGTCGTACATATCCGACGGCGTAACATCCGAGGCCGATGCAGAATCCAAGAAATATACGCCAGTCAACCAATCAATACTACGCTCAATCCAAGCTCTTCTTGGCCGTCTCAGTGTTCTCATCCCCGCCGACAGCATAGGATTCGAACACGAACTCATGTCTGAGAAGAACGATGTCACCCTCATTTCCCTCCTTGGCGAGCTTACAAAATCTGTACAAGAAGTTAGGGAAACGGGCAAGAAGTACTCGATCGTGGAAAGCGGAAAGTCTTCGAGAGCGAAACGTGACGGAGGGATGTCGTGGACTGATAGTAGTCATCCTATGCACCAGGTTATGACTGCGGGAGATCTGATGGGCTAAAGTGGCGTTTGGAAATATTAGGAAACGGTGATTCTGCGGCGTACAGTGGGTCGGCGTATGGTGCGACTAGCGAATGTTTGATGAAAGATGGCATACAAAACGCAGAGGCAGTGGCCTATCTCGATTGCATCAATGTGCGATAGCACTCCATGGGAGCATGAGATTACGACGGAATGAGTGATAGAGACAGATGATCAATACCTATGGAGCTACAATATATTACCATCCGACCTCTCAATATTCTAGCGCGTTGATCTAACCAGGTCAATTCAGCAGGAAGAAGAAAAAAACTAAAATTCAAAAACATATTCGCGATATACATTGCTAACTAACTCATTGATCTATTAAAAGAACAGAGAGAAATCGAACACGCTCCTAATTATTTCAGCCGCAACTTCTCAAAGATCGATCAGTCACATACAGTAAAACCCTTCACTCCTTCGCATATGCTATGAGAACCCTTTCAATCCAGCAGACATCCACCCTAGCTAAACCTCAATAACCACCTTCAGTACCAACTTCCCCTCCTCATCCATCGTCCTCCCCGCCAACTCAAACGCCTCCTTCGCCTGCCCCAGCCCCTTAAACCGATGCGTCACCATCGCATCCAAACTCGGCAGTCCGCCCTTGCCCAACGCACTCGCGCTCAACATCCGAATCCCCGTCGCATAAGTATTCGCGTAGCGGAACACGCCCAGGATATCGACTTCGCGCAGATGCGCCGCGCTGAGCGGTAGCGTCTGGATCGGCGTCCCCATGCCCACCATGATGCACTTCCCGCCCGGCTTGGCCGCGTAGATAGCGGTCTGCATGCAGATTTCCTTGCCGGTGCATTCGAAGGCGACGTCGACGCCTTCGTGGTCGTCGTCGGGGGTGGGGAAGGAGGGGGACCTGTCNNGGGAAGGAGGGGGACGAGACGGCGAGGGCGTCGAGGGCGATTTGTTTGGCGGTTTCGAGCCGGTCGGATATGCTGGTGTAGGTGGAGAGGGGGGTGGTAGTGCCGGAGGAGCCGGCGCTGGAAGAGGGCGTGGAGGTCCCGGATGAGGGGGTCGATGGGGATGGCACGACGTAGCCGTGGGTGGCGAAGCCGTGCGCGAGGGCGTATTGCACGCGTCCGCGGTCGACGTCGGTTATGGTTACGACGGGACAGCCGGATTGGCGGGCCATGGCTGCGACGAGGAGTCCGACGGCTCCGGCCTGCAGGTGTTCATGAGTGGTTGGTCTGGGTGAGATAGGAGAGGAATGTACTTACGCCGATGACCAAAGCGGTAGATCCGGGTGTGGGAGCTGCTCGGTTCAAGGAGTGAATGGCGACAGAAAGGGGCTCCAGAAGTGCTGCAGCATCAAACGAGATGTGATCTGGTAGTCTTATCCGGTGTGTTAGTAGACATTATTCTTGAGAGACAATAGCAGCAACCTACTTGTGACACCAGACAGCAGGGTGGTTGATCCTCTCTTGCAAGGTCCCTTGGAAATGTGGCACACTCTTCGCACTACTTCTAAACCTCATCTTCTTGCACAGGTTATACCTCCCTTTCCTACAGATCTCACACTGACCACACGATATGCCGACTTCGAGCGCGACTCTATCTCCGATCGAGAAGCCATTGACCTGTGGACCGATGCCCACCACCACTCCAGAAGCCTCATGTCCAAGCGCCAGAGGAGCACACGCGCACAAGTCGCCATTGGCGAATTTTTTGTAGTAGCTTACATCGGAGCCACAGATACCTGTCGATTTAATTTGGACCTGCAGCTCGCCCGCGAGAGGTTCCGTAATGTTGCGTACTTCCTAGAGATGGGGGTCAGCGGGCTGAGCCTTATATACACCACTCAAGCGAGAAGTGGGATGGGTTTCTCTTACCAATCTCACGTCTCGGATCCCATGCAACACGCTGCTGTAGATAGTGGATTTTCCCGTCGCGTGGGATGCAATATCCACATCGCCCACGTTTTCATTCAATGCCGGCGCCATTTGATAAGCTTAAATCAACCTCTGACCCAAAGATGAGGGAAAAACTACAGGTTTCGTCTGAAAACAGAAAGTCGTTGTGATAGTGTGGGGGTAAAAAGTTCGTTTACTGCTTCCTCCAGCTAGAAGGTAACGTACACCCCCAAACTTATACAGATTGCTCGCCCCTCATGAAAAGTCAATCGTCAAGTCAGATAGCCTGTAGCTATCTACCATCGAGATACGCTCCACCTATCATGTTATTATCCATCCTGCGTTCTTTCTTGTTCATGGATATCAGGTCGGAAGGCGGAGTAGGTTACGATCTCGCTGAGCATGATGTGACCACTAGTACACGTAGATGCAGACGCAGACGCAGGCACAGAAGCACACCAGACCTTGTATAGCTGGGTTTTCAGGACAGGTTTTTGAGTTACGTGTGTGGATAAAATATGCATTGCGCCATATCGGACATAACCTGTTGACGAGAGTTTTCCAAGTCTATCAGCTAGATAGTATGGGGGACTAGTAGAACGGCGACCAGCCAGAGCTGTACCTTGTCGTACATTTAATGGTAGCTTGGGAGAATGGAAAATAGGAAACACATCCGAAACTAACGGGCGAAAAAGGGGGTTGTTTCCCAGAATTGCCGCCCGCTTTGGCCTGAAGGCCTAGTAGTTGTTCGCTTTTTTCATCGGCCTGCAGTACATAGTACATAGTAGCGAATGAGACCTACAGCACTATACATGCATAACGAACACATGGTACTTAGATGGCAGACGCACAGATGATGACAGCACCGATTTAAGGGGTCCAAGCTCGATAAGATAGTTGGCTTTATCCAATCCATACAGTATTTAACTTAGCCATTCCCCGCCTTGCATGGAAGTGTTCTAACTAGTGATCATATCCAGAGTTCGGATTTAGCAGCAGAAAAGCGACGGGCAACCCCGCCCGCCTGGGTATGAGAACTTCGAACCAGTATCCATCCACTAGACCCTGTCAAAGAACGGTAGCCAATGGGGAGAAGCTGCGGTACTCTGTCAGACTCGTTGTGTCACTTGTGTGATCTTAAATTTACCCGCGGATCTGCATGTATTGTGATGAAAAAAATTCATGGTACTCGAGTAATATATTGGCATGCATATTGCTGGCCTCCCCTTGTTTTCGAAGTATGGTATGGCATTGATGGATAGGGAGTTATGTCTTCCGATAAGAACGGACGGGGACATGATGTTCGTCATTAGAATTATGCACAAACCTTGGGACCATAAAAACCACTCCGACGGGGATGAGGTGGCAATCAGTGGTTGCGCGAAAGAATATCCTAAAAAGCGTTATGAAGCCAAAATATAGAATTCTTTGGCTGCAGTTATTGAGCGCTTCTCGTCAGCCCCTCTATCGGAAGACAACGGCCCGCGTTGCTTGATGCTGTGTACGATCTATCTTCTATCCACAGCGTCGTATTTGTTCCAGGAGTACGACTGTTGCTTAAACCCGACTGGAAGTTGGGACTGGGAGAAGCAGATCATAACTCTTAAACTAGCGGAGCGAAAAGCTACATGCCACGCGTGTGACGTGGCTAGAGCTGCAGCATGTGAAAAGAGAGCTCTATCAATCACTCAACCTAAGGGGCATTCGACAGAACACACAAGCAAGAAAAGAAATCATACTTTTGTAAGACGTGTAGCACAAGCTAAAGACCCGGTTGTCTGTTTTATGCTTTTATTGCCCAAGCCATGAATCGTTACGGTAGCAAAAAGGTTCATAACGAGGCAGAAGAAACTTCCCCTAGTCCTTCAAACCTCTCTCTTGATATGTGGGCTACCGAAATGGGACTTGGGTTTTGAGGTTGAAACAATTGCCGTGAGTTGTAGCGGTGTATAAGAAGTAAGCCATCGTTGAATAGTACTAAATCAATTCGGGAAAAAATCAGAACATCTCGACGGCTAAAGTCGCACAAACATTATTGTATTGCATACATGCGGCTGCTCTGCATGAAAGATACAAACTTGGAGGGGTAAGATGTGGTGCGGCGGGCATCCGTTTCCGGAACAGATACCGGAAGATTGCATCACAAGAAACCCCCAGTCAGTTATCTCCCTCACAGAACGTTAGCCAATCTTGACGCCGCATTCCTTGCATCAACTCTGTCCTCGTCATCTTCTTCCTTAAGACCTGGTAGCCCACCAGTACTTCCACTAAGAGCACCATCGCCATCTTCCTCGCCATTCGCGCCATCGGGAGAAGACATAAAACTGCCTGAAATACTGCGGCTAAGTCCATCTGGTCGTCTTGGCACGCCGGACCATGAATCGCCTTTAGGACCTTGGCTTGCCGCAAGGCTAGCCCTCCTTGCTGCTGGATGGGATTCTCTTCCAAGTCGGCTGAGTCCCCCCGATGAATCGATCGATCGAATATCCGGTCTTATGCTTTCTAGGGTTGCCAAAGTCCTTCGTTCCGCCTCGATCTCACGAAGAACATATTCTCTTATGCTCAATCTTAAGTCTGATGCGGTTCGTGCGAACCACTTCCGTTGCTCAAGCAGTAGATTTGCTGTCACGCGTTGAGTTTTGTTCAAGAGATAGAGCTCATTGCTGCGTGCCTCATCAAGAGCTGAGATTGCTTCATCGACCTTCTCTCTTCGCACAGACGAGCTAGCCTTCAGACGGTCAGCTGCATTGAGTTTGCTTCTAGTCAATTGCTGTGCCTGAATCAGTTCTCGGAGAAGAATGTGCCTGTTAGTGAGTGTTTCCTTGACGATGAATGCATCCTGAGAATGATACTGCAGCGGGTCGCCAATCGTCGTCGCTTCAGCAGTTCCTTGCGCCGCATGGAAATCTCCTGTCGTCTGAATTGTTTTCCCAAGCTTTCGATACGCATTGGCAAGCCCTTGATGAGGTTCCTGGACATTCATTGCGCCCAATTTTACTCCGAAATCAGATTCTGCCAAGCCGAGCCCTATGAGAGAGATTAGCTCGTACATGTAACGTGCTTCAAACAACTTACCACGTCGAGCTTTGACCAATTTATCCACTTTGTGGCCTGCATCCATCGTACCCAGGTAGAAAAGCTTCACCACAGGTCTTGCGTCTTGTAATTCAGGTGTATCGTCGGGTGGAGGAGCAAATTGCTTAATCACACGTCGGCGAACACCAGTAGCTGGTTGCTTTCTCTTCAACATAGGACTATAACCGAAGTCACTTTCAACGAATAGGACCATCTCATCATCTCTCATTAAAACGTCGTTTGAACAGACATAATTGAGCCATCGCTGAAGAGATGCTTTGACTCGCGCTTCGTCTTCATCCGTACCAGCACCAGCAGACGTCAACGCGGGAGGAACCGCTGGGACTATAGCTTCAGGGTTTGATGATATTAAGTGGTCCGCTAATTTGATAAATTCAGAGTGGGTTCGGCGGACATCGCGGAATTGTGTGGTTCGGAATTTGGGGAGATTAGTCTAATAGGTTAGTTGAGAAAAAGATCCTTGGTGTAAATTGAACGTACATGGACATCAAAACGTAAGATTGGATCTTTCCTCCCCGTACGTTCCAATCCGGTAATTTTAGCTTGCAGCTTATAATGCGGATTCTGTGCGTGCTGGCCTTGTCGCGCAGCTGTATGATGATATCTCTGTGGTTCCGGTCTATGCTGACCTGCGGGGTATTGCTGCTGTGCAGGTGCTTGTTGCTGATGCTGGTGATGTTGTCCAAAATCTTGCTGTGGCTCTATATCACTTTGAGTCGATTCAGCTGTGTCTGGTCTACGACCATTATCATAACTCGATTCTCCCGCGCCATTGTTTGCTCCGTTGAAACCCCCTTCCGCCGACACATCTTCTTGCGAATAGCTTGCGTTACCTGCCGGATTCGGGCTGTACGGCGTAGGCGATATGACGTCTCTCGGAGGGAACGTGTTCGTTCTTGGCTGCTGCGGAGATGCAACAGGTGAAGATCCCCACGGCGATGCACCTGCTGGATTATCCGCATCATTGATAGAAGCAGAGTAGTCCATGGTGAACTGCGAACGTTAAGGAGTTGTAGCTCGTAGCTATGACGATGCGATGCGTTACAAACGAATGGCGGCAGAAACAAAGAAATTATATAAGTCAGGAAGAGCTTCAACGTAAGATGTAATAAAATTGAGGTATGCGCAACCGCTTCAAAAATAGGTAGCTGAAATATGCTCTGCGGGACGAGCGACTATTCGGGAGGTGAATTAGCTAACGTAGCCGTCAACAAGAGCTGTTTGTAATGAGAGTTCTGTTCCGCCATGGCTCGTTCTTTCCTGTTTTAATGCCTAAGGCACTTACATTCACCCCTCCCTGCAAGTTATGTAATCAGGTATTTCTTTCTCGACTTGATATTCGAACGATGAGATACCTGAGCTCTTCCAGTCGGACTCTGTACTTCCAAACAAATGGTTCGGACGGATGATTTGAGGGAATGCGTCAATTGATCACGAGTAAGGGGTGCCATATATGGCATAAATCTCTGACATTCGTCCCTGCTCGGTCTCCTGAGCGACATTCATATTCAAATGGCTTGAAAACATTCATTCGATATTCACACTCACAGCTGCATTCACTAGATGACCAGTTGGTAAATACGACTCGCAACATTGGAATAATAGCTCACATAGATGCTGTAAGTTTATTCTCTCTTGTAAAAATCTAGCTCGAGACTGAATCTCTTCAAAGGGTAAGACTACCACGACGGAGCGTATGCTCTATTATAGTGGCTACACTCGCCGGCTAGGAGGTATGGGAATAGCTGTCTCTTCCTAGTAGTTCTAAAGACAGCCTCTAACGTATATAATAGACGTTGATGATGGATCTACGGTTACGGATTTTCTTCCAGCCGAAAGAGCTCGTGGCATTACCATTCAGTCAGCAGCTGTGACTTTTCACTGGCCACCTGTTGCTGATCACGGATCAAACACAAGCTCGCCCAAGTCCCATGTCTCACATACTGTGAATCTGATTGACACACCTGGTCATGCTGATTTCACATTTGAAGTCCTTCGGTCTTTGCGAATTCTTGACGGTGCTGTTTGCATCCTTGATGGAGTGGCCGGCGTTGAAGCCCAAACTGAGAAGGTATGGGCCCAAGCAAACAATTACCATATCCCAAGAATTGTTTTCATCAACAAACTTGACAGAGAGGGTGCTGCGTTTGGACGAACTGTGAAGGAAATTGGATCACGGCTACGAGGCTGGCCCGCAGTATGCCATATACCGTGGTGGGAAGGAGGCAAAGGGAAGTTCCAAGGCATTGCTGATGCAGTCAATCTCCGTGCTCTGAAATGGGAAGAAGGCGGAGATGGTAAAACTATGGAACATTTCACACTCGGACGATTGAAGACTGTGGATCCCAATCTTGCTACAGAACTAGGCAAAGCACGTGCCGCACTTGTCGAGGCGCTGTGCGAATTCGACGAGGTGCTGCTCGAAAAATGGCTAGAACACAATGATGATGCATTACTTATACCTGCAGATGATATCATTCAGAGTTTGCGACGGTGTGTGTTGGATGGTACAGGCAGGCTCATTCCAGTCTTTGCAGGTGCCAGTTTCAGAAACATAGGAGTTCAACCACTTTTAGACGCCGTCAACAATCTATTGCCTAATCCTATCGAGAGGCCTGAGCCAGAAATAACACTTGGAAGCGTACATGGAAGCCTTTCTCAATTATTAAGCGGCAAATTAGAGCTTGCCGTTGCACAGTCCAAAACTCCGTCGAAGAAGTCGTCAGCTCAGCTTTCGATAGTCAAAAATATTGAAGCTTGTGCCCTGGCTTTCAAGGTTGTCAATGACCCTCGGCGGGGAGTACTCGTTTACATCAGAGTCTATTCCGGGATACTAAAACGAAATGCGGCATTATGGAACACAAATCTCCAAGTCTCTGAACGAGCTCAGAGACTTTTGCAGATGTATGCATCCGACGCAGTGGAAATAGCAGACATTCCGGCTGGTCAAATCGGTGTTATTGCAGGCTTAAAACATGCTCGTACTGGCGACACGCTAGTGTCATACACAGGTGTTCATCCCAAGAATGGCCCGCCGGCACCACTGAATATCTTACAGTTACGACCAATCGATGTTCCCGCACCAGTCTTTTTCGCTGCTATAGAGCCACACAGTCTAAGTGAAGAAAAGAACGTGGCCGAAATCCTTCAACTTCTTCTACGGGAAGATCCTAGTCTTCATGTAAATGTTGACGAGGAGACCGGCCAGATGCTGTTGAGCGGTATGGGTGAACTCCATCTAGAGATCGCCAGAGACCGACTTGTGAATGACTTTAAAGCCAAAGCGACGATGGGAAACATTGAGATAAGCTATCGAGAATGCTTATTGTCTCCAACGTCAACCCATCGAAACTTGTTCGATCGTGAAGTCGCCGGCAAGAAGGGCAAGGCAGGGTGTGAAGCTAGCATAAGCCCGGAACCGCAATCTTTGGAGGACTCTGGCCATACTGTTCAACTCAATGGAAACACCATTACTGTTCGCCTCGTTAACGCGAAGAACGAGGAGACCGGCGCAGTATCTTCACTACCCGCTGATATGACATTAGCTACGCTACAGACAGCGCTAGTTAATGGTGCCGTGGCAGGATTAGCTCGAGGTCCTCGCCGGGCATTCCCACTCCACTCAGCACATGTGGTGCTAAAGTTTGATCTTGTGAATGATTTCTTTGGTGCAGAGAGCACTGCGGCGGCTATATCATCAGCGGCAAGGCTTGCTGTCCAGTCAGCTCTAAAAGAAGCATTCCAGGCGGATGCAGTTGGAATAATGGAACCCGTCATGAATGTAGTCATTAGTTGCGATGAATCATCACTCGGCACCATCGTCCATGATATTTCATCTGCTCGTGGTGGCCATATCCTCTCACTCGAAGACGATGGCGAAGTTGATGAAACCAGCGGAGAACAGGAACTTTCGCCAATTGATATATCTAGAGTATATGCCCCGCCAGATCCATTCGCGTCTGGGAATAGTTTAGATTCGTCGGGTCCGGGCCAACAACGAAAGATCACTGCAAGGGTCCCATTGAAAGAGATGGTTGGATATTTGAAGCATCTTAGGAGTCTGACTGGTGGTAGAGGCACTTTCATTATGAGTGTTGACAGATTTGAGAAGTTATCTGGACCTAGAGAAAAAGCTGTGTGATATCCGCACTAAATAGATCTTACATGTTTAACATATGGTATGTTCTTCCAATTACTGGGCTCGACTTAGCCTGGAAGCTGCGATTACTGGCCCTCGCTGCGCTTTCAATACGACTGCGTAAAGAATGTTAGTCTTATAATTGAATCGCACCAAGTATCTCTATGTTTTTGTCTACTTTAACGATTCCCTTCCCACAACAATCTACTCTAGCCCACACTGTTCTTGCCAAGGCTGCTTTCTTAATCTCCTTGCAAGCTTGTCAAATCCATCATCTTTTGCTTCCGCCTATGTTCGACGTGTACGTCCGCACGAGCTGATCCCAAGCAGACCGCCAACAAGATTCTCGATACCAAGTCCAAATCAGAACATGCATGACTAAAGCAAGCATCGATTCTCATATTAAACAAGTACCACATAAAACGACCAGCCAGGATTATATAGTAAAGTTCAGTTTGATTGGATTCCATCTAACTCATCTTTCTAGCAACTATACACAGAACTCAGAATATGTATGATATCACACTAATATAATCAATAATGATATCACTGCTTGGGCGATCGGCAGAGATACCGATCAATTCTATTATAGGAGTACTCAGAAAATTATCCTGTTTATGCTATGCCGATCCTAAGTGATCGGCGCGGGGCAGTCGGGTGCCACAGTACTGTATGATTGTTTTCGTGACAGTATGCAATACACAAGATTCACCGAATACAGTCATGATAGTCCTAAGTGCAACATCTTATCAAGAAAGAGATTATGGGTGGAACAAGACTGCCGGTCAGACGGCCAAGTATATAATTTCGACTCTGAATAGCTAGGCACGATAAACAGCCTGCAACTGAGGGTCAATTTAGGCACGAGTATAACACCTCTACATCCTCCACACAAAGCAATCAAAGTCACAAGCCCGCCCTCTCACAGCTTCGACTCCGGTTCAAAACCCCTCAACGGCAGCACACCCTCCAAAATTTCCCTAACCGGCGGCCACACGCGATCTTCCAGCGTATGCCTCAACCCATCTAAAATCCTAACCTCCAAACTTTTAAACCCCTGACCACGAACTCGATATCTCTCCAGCGCAGCAACCAAAGCTTGTGCTCTCGTCACCGGAACAAAAACATCTTCCTTCCCATGCAACACAAACAATTTCGTGTCCTTCGCCCAACCACCACGTAGTCCTCTTCCCTCCTGAATCTGCTCCACCGTCTCCAGCGACACAGCAGAGAACCCCGCCCAGGTAATCACCGCCGCCAGATCCGCTGCTCTTTTCCTTGTAAGCAAGAATAAGTAGAGGATCGACGCACCCTGACTATCACCCATAAACACAATCCTCTCCGGTTCCACACCATTCTCAATCTCCCTATCGATCAGTGCTTCGAAATAGTCAAGTGACGTTTCGATATCCTTCACATCAGAATTATGTTGACCGAATTCATCGACTTTGGCGGGGTCGCCGGGTGAGGGAATAGGTTGGTCGATATTATACCAGGTATGGCCGCTTACTTCAGGCCAGATGATGGGCAAGCCTTCGGGGATCACGATCTTGAGATGTTGGAGGGCGGGTGATTTGTGGATGTGGTGAGGTACGGATTTGTGGTTTGAAGGTGAATGATTGAAGCGGTGTGCAGAGTAGGCGTAGCGGTGGATGAAGATTAATGTAGCTGCTTCTGATGGTTGCGATGGGGTCTCGGGCGGTGGTATAATTATGGGAGCTCGTCTTTGGACGCTGGTGGACATTATACTCAGCAGAACGGGGAAGATTGACCAACAAATGCATATGAAGTGCTTTCTTAGAGATTCTGACTCCTGCCCTAAGATCAGTTCAGTCTACATTGAGGTAGTTGATGGGGTTATTGCTCATGTAAACTTCCGGTTCTATGTGTGTCGTTCTTACTCTGTGTACCGTGAGGTCTGGATAAAGTGATAAGGGTAGTTCAACAACCAATCATAATCTAGAAAAACATGACTAATCGTGGCTATTTCACCCACGATCACGAAACCACCTTATGATCGGCATTATGAGGATATGAGAAAAAAGCTCTTTGGAAAGTATGAACGCTCACAATTGTGCTACCCTGAAACAACATCTCTCTCAACCTCGCCTACTGAGCTCATCATATTGCATCTCATAATGAGCCATAATGGCACTGCAACACTCTTCATCCGTTCTTCTCCACCCATCATCCACAGCCGCCAAGTAAAGCTCAATCATCATTGCGCTTACCCTCTTACTAGATAGGCTAAATCTCATCCTCCGTGAGAACATAGTCGACAGCACAGCACGGAGCTTATACAAACGGCACAAAATCCTGATCGCCCAATTCCTCTGCTACACCATCCAGGATCATCTCTCTTACAGGCTGTAAAGCTGTCATATCACTCTCTCGCAGCTCATTATCCGGGCTTCTCGTATCAGTAACTTGCAATTGAGACTCAATAGCATCACCATTACCCTCATCTTGGGTCTGGGAATGTAATTGGGCGATCAATGCGACAGGCGGGGTTATGCCGACTGTTCGACCCGACCTGAGCACTTGCCCACGACAAGGATCGTGGGACGACACCTTACGTCGACCAACTGGATGACCAACTGGATGACCAACTGAACGACCAACTGGATGACCAACCGGATGACCAACCGGATGACCAACTGGATGACCAACTGGATGGCCAAATCCAACCCTACCTACATCGCGAAGACCCACAAGGAGACCCGAAAGGCAATTCTCTCGCGTCTCCTGCTGGGCCTCACTTGCACAGGTAGGAAGCTTGAATACTTCCTCAACAGAATGTGAGGTTTCATCTTCGATAGTCACACTCGATTGCTGTACTGTTGTTAAGAACTTTTGAGCAGCGTCTTCTTGTATATACAGCGAGCTATGCCTGTTTCTTAGTTCTTCAAGCTCATGTTCTAACCTCAAGAGGTCCTGCCGAAGATCCGATATTCTTTGTTGCACATCGTCTGTTTTCTTAGACACCTCCCTTCTTTCTTGATTGATGTGATCGAAGGTTCTTTGTGCAGCTGACACTCTGCCTTGTCCCCGAGACCGGTCTACCGATCCTTGAATGCTTTTCAAAGTCTCCTTCCATAGCGTAAAGGTCGCCACTAACATATCATCTCGTAATGCCTGAGCTAATAGTTGAGCATCTTCAACCATCATCTTCATGGATGCTATAGGGATGTCGGGAACACGATGAACAGCACAGTGTCTAACGTGTTTGAGCCGATCAAGCAACTTCTGAAGACCAGGCTTTACAGATCTGACTGCTTCTACTGGTACCTCGCATTCTTTGAGACAGATCCACCATAGACTCAGTTCGCATGCTTCTGGGGTGTCCCAGTTGTTGGCTTTCAATATCATTGGTAGCCACCTTTGCGCGAACCGAAACAGCATATCTTCCAGCGCATCTTGTATACAGGTCATGATGTTATGTTGTAATTTGAATGGCATAGAAGGTAAGTCCGATCCATCCACATAGTAGCTAGCAAGACTTGCTCGTCTCGATCTGACTTCAGGTCTGCGTGCAGCTAGGATTTGGTAATTATTAGTCTTTGTAGCCCAAAGTGTGTTATTGAAGTACATACCCGCAATGCTCAAACCTTGATTCGACGGTAGTCCTATGCCAGTTGTGCGGTGTTCAGCTCTACCGATCTCTCCTCTACCCGATCTGTCATCCTTATTCACATTAGCCTGCACCTGTGCTGGCGCTTTCCCTTTGCCCTTGGATTTTTTACTCGCATGCGCTGGAGTAGCATTTTGATTTGGTTTCTGTATTCGTCCGGATGTTGGATCTATTCTTGTAATGACTCCCGATGGCCGCTTATATGCGTCTCTACCGGCAGGCCCTGCTTGAGAAACCCTCGGCTGATAGTCGCCATCGTCTTCGGAGTCATCGTCTGATATCTCAATAACGTTTCTAGGATCGATTTCGATGCGTTTTCGTAGATCCTCTGCAGCATCTGCACGCTGTGCATCATTAGATACTAAAATATCTTTCACCCACTTTCGAATCGATTACTCACCTTTCTCTCGAGATCAGCAAAGAAAGCCCGAGCTAATGAGTTCGGCTCAAACCAGCCACAGCTCGCAAGTTCGTTGCAAACTTCTACCATGGTGTCACGAGACAAGCTCGAGAATTTGAGATTTTTGTAGCGTTTCTCAACGCAGATCTCAACCTGTTCGGGTCTAATAGACGGCCCCGTTATGAGGTCTTTATACATCATAAACACAATGCGTCTATGTTTATCCTTCTGTGTTTGGCAGAGTTCCCACTGCGGTCTACCTTCTTCTGCCGGCATCTTGTTGTTGTAGATTATTTCAATGGGGGACTTGGACGATCCAATGATGAGTTCAATGTTTGAGATATCGAAACGAGCTGCTGAGTGATCGTCGAATCAGCTTTCTGAGGGGATGTCATTCACGGCCCTATCAGTGTCAGCAACACGAAGGTCTCCCGGGTATTCCTCAAGTTAGAATGGAACACATAAACAGAATCCTAAATCACAGACGGCAACGAAGTTCCTTCGAGGAGAATGTTCTTGTTCGGCCAAAAAAGAGAAGGAAAAAAAAACTCTGCTGTTTGAGCCTTTCACCGAATCAAACTCTCAGAACAAGGTGTGACGAGTAGGACCTCGGGAATTGGAATAAGGTGAATCGCTCTTTCCGCAGTTGACTTCGATTGCGCTGTCCAATGACCCCCAAGTAACAATTCAGACTTTAGAATCAAGACTCAGATACGCACCGTTGTGCTAGGTAACCAGATTCCCCAGCTGAAAATATTATAGGTGATGGTGCCTGAGAGAGCGTGAGAAGGGCAAGGAAGCCAGAACAATCGTGAACAATATTTGTCGAATAATGCGAATCACAAGAGGGGCCGCCCTGAGCCCCGTAATCTCCCAGTACGTGAAAACTTTCCAGTGAATTGAACTTGGCCTTGCACTCTTGCCCCCAAATCTTAAATGGAGAATAATCGAGTGAATCGACCAAGCAGAGCCGTCAACTAAATATTGCTACGCCACTCCATGCGATTCGTTGAGGTCAGGCGTGAATACTTTTTGCACAAGCACAACAAATGAGACAGGAAAGATGATTGGCTACATAAAAAGAGCACAATTTCATTGCATCTCCAGTAGAGATTACCTGACGCCTGTAGATGATACCCTGTTTCCTTCCTGACTTACCATAGAGTTCATGTTATTCTTCTCTCTCAATACTGCATTGTGATACAGCAGAGCTGATTACTAGTGTTATCATCGCAAGGAATTTTGGGTTCAAAGTCGAGTGACTCCCACGTATGAAGAGGTCAAAATTCTCGATACTACAGCTTGGATGAGCGGTAATTGGAGGACATCAAAGCTTTATTTCCTGTTGAGCGAATGTAATTCATGAGGCTACATTCGATCGAGTATAGACCTCCGTAGGAAGCTCCAGTATCATTCAAAAAGCTCCAACCGGACATAACTATGTCATTGTTAGTAGTTCGAACGGATTGTTTGATCTTCCTCCTCCTTCTTCGCCGACTATCGCTTGCTCCCTTTTCCTCTTCTTCTTGTTCTTCTTCGATCGCTTGGAGGATACGTTCTGCTTCGTAAAGGAATCTTGTTCGTTTTCGTTTACCAGTTCGTCTGACGAGGCTTTGACAGCAAGTGGCCGCAGTTCCTCCATATTTCCGATATCATCAACCTGACTTACAAGCAAGCTGGGCAGACTCTGGAGCAACTCATGAAGGCGGAGCAGGCTTTCCGGTAATGCTGCACGATCTCCGACGGTTACCACAAAGCCGATGATCTGCTTTAAAATCCTGAACGAATAGTATGACCCGTGTACTTGCGCTGTCCAGTGTATACGATCCCAAGTCATTTGATTTTTCTTGCGGGAGAAAGTGCTAGATAACAGTTGCTTACTCAGGGCCATCTTACCAAGCGTCAATGAGATATCGACATCCTGTGTGAAGGCTACGGCTGACCAAAAGTTGATAGCTGGGGGATTCAAGAGATTACGCTGGACGTTTTCCAGAAATGTGATGATGTTTCCGCATGCTTCGGGAAGGTCTGCTGGTGAAGGAATTGGCCATTCTCTTCCGCGAGAAGTCTTAAGTTGTCGTCGGTGTTCAAAAACAGTATGTTTGTGATCTGCGGCTGGAACAACAAGGTTGACGCAGCCATATGCCAACTGACGTATGGATGTAGACATCTCCCAGGCATTTGTCTTTGCTGGGGAGTCGATAAGAAATGGCAAAAAGACATCGGTAGTTTCTTTGCTGTCTGACATATCTTGCCCTCCCAGTTTATTCATGAGGTAAGGAAATTGTAAAATATACTCACAAATACGAGTATCTAGATTCTGAATAGCCATCCTCAGCGCCGACAAGTCTTTCGCCATTGAGGTATGGTGACCACTGTCAATCTTCATAGGTACATATTCTTTAACGAAAGATTCATACGTGGTCTGATGTTGTCGTATCGCGTTCGATATCTTTGCTTGTGCAAGTAGTTTGCGAAAACTGCCATGGGAGTCTATAATTATTTCAAATGCAAGCGCACGAATGCCGTCCGTTTGTGGGAGGTCTAACCTCTCAACAACGTGGGCAGCATGATACATTTGGGATAGTAATGTTGTTCCGCCATTTTCGAGTGCTACTTCGATATCTTTGAAGAAGGTGACTGACCCGTCTGCGCCCAGATTATGGACGAGCAGATCAGAATCACCAGTCAAGACAATACCGCCATGCTTGCTCAAGTAGCTGGCACAGAACGCATCTGCCTCGCCCGGCACCATCTCAACGACGTCCCTATATGAATCGGATCCCTGCAATGCTTCTATACACGCTGCAACAAGAAATGGTAGGGCAGGAAGCTTTGTATAGCTGTTTCGGGGGTAGACAAATCCAAATGGGAACGATGAGGGCTTTTGGCGGATGGTAGAACTTGATTGATATCTTAATCCGTCAGGATACTGGTTGTAATAATCGTGCAATTGCTTTGTATTTCCACCAAGTCTCCCTAATCGAACATCGAATTTACTTGCAGGGAGGTAGCCGTCAAAATATATCCGCTTCCTAGCCAGAGTATCAGCAATTATCTAACGTACTGCGACCCTTTACATCTCACACTGTAGACCCCGCTTTCTCTAGTCCATCAAGCCATTCCAGAACTGTCTCCCCAAGCTCTTTATATGACGGAGCTGCCTCGAAATAGTTACCTGCAGATACTCTGGTACTTTGGCAGATATGGTAAATATGATAAGCCAGCCCAGGGCCATCAATAACAATTTCTTTGTCCTTCAATGATTCGCGCGTCGCGAAAGGTCGCAGATAGGTTATCAAGTGAGGAATCCCCATTGCGCAATATACTGCATCTCATGTATCTTTCAATGCATGCATTAAACAATGAAATCGAACTTCAATTCGCGTTGCGTTTCTATGTAGGTAGCCCTGCGAGGCGGAATTGTGGAAGCTGACGGAGGGGTTGTTCTGCCCCCTGCAAATGGAAATGGGTCTGCATAAAAAGTTCAGCCCCACCAACGAACCTCGCCAAAACTTTTCCAAATTTTCTTTCCTCATCAAAACATTACTTCATAAGAATACTCCATCACAATGCGCAATACACTTATCTTCGCCGGTAGTTCATGTCCAAAACTCACAGGTCAAATATGTTCAAATCTAGGAATGGCACCGGCTCCGGTCGAGCTCACGCAGTTCGCCAATGTAAACTTCTCGACGTTCCAAATCGATCAAGCTAACGTCAAGACTTTAGGGAGAAACCAGCGTCAAAATCATGACCAGTATTCGTGAAAAAGACGTGTTTGTCGTTCAATCTGGCAGTGGCAAGATTAATGATAGTATCATGGAGCTTCTAATCATGATATCTGCTTGTAAGGGAGGCTCAGCGAACAAGATCACTGGTATGTGGATGGGAGTGTTCTACGATATCAAAATCTCCTTTACTAATTTATTCAGCTGTCCTCCCCTACTTTCCGTATAGCAGACAATCAAAAAAGAAATCACACCGAGGGGCTATCACTGCTCGGATGCTCGCGAACCTATTACACGTTGCTGGAATCGATCACGTCATAACCATCGATCTCCATGCTTCGCAAATGCAAGGGTTCTTCAAATGCCCTGTTGACAATCTTCACGCAGAGCCATTGATAGCGCGATGGATCCGACACAATGTTGCTGAGTGGAGGGAAGCTGTATGCGTTTCCAAGAACGCTGGTGGCACGAAGCGAGTAACATCGCTAGCGGATGCACTGAAGCTCAACTTCGGAATGGTTACAACAGATAAGAGAAGGATGGGCGGAAACATGTCTGCGAGTATGATTATGAGCCGGCTCGATGATCTGACTGGTGCAGAACTGGATAACGACATCAGTAAGCTACACATTGGCTCGGAGGAAGCAGCAGCTACCGAGAAAAAAGCCGACTCGGAAACGGTACCGGCGGTTGAACAAATCTCTTCAGCCAATGGAGATTCCCCACCAAGGGCAACGAGAGCGCGTCAAGATAGTTATCCGTCCCCGCAACGACCACCCCACATACCTTCATCGATTAGAACAGCAAATAGAAATTCAGTCGGACATCCCTCTCCACTCACTAGAGCCCACACCACACCACAGCCACGATCTACACCACTCGATGATGACACAGAAGCACACTATACAGATGAGAAGGCTCGAGAGGTTACTCATGGAAGATTGGTGCAGGGCCACATTGTGCCAGATGACTATCCATCTCCAACACAATCTGCCATGTCATCATCATTAATCCTTGAGCGCCCAGAAGAAGACCCTATGTCGATCTCCATGTCTATGGCATCCTCAATTTTCAACCCAGAGCCACACGCACTTGGCGGAACTGGAGACGCCGCAGGCTCCGACGAGGAAGAAGATGGATTCAATGATCCTAGCTTGGAACAAATGATTACGCTAGTCGGTGATGTGCGAAATCGTACAGTCTTCATCGTCGACGACATGATCGATAAAGCAGGCAGTTGGATCGCTGCGGCCGAGACTGTCGTCAAGCGTGGTGGAGCGAAGAAGGTCTACTGTATCGCAACTCACGGGCTCTTCGGAGGAAATTCTCTCCGAGAACTGCAAAACTGCGATTGCATAGACGTGATCGTCGTGACCAACTCCTTCCCCATTCCTTTCGAGAAGTCTAGGGACGCAAAGAAATTGCAAATCCTAGACCTATCACAACTCTTGTCCGAAGCTATCAGGAGAAACCACTACGGCGAATCGATCTCTGCTCTTTTCACCCACTCCAGCGATTAGATTATTGACCACATATCAAAGAATCAATCTGCTTCTTTCATTTTTTAACTATTTTTCCTTACTTTTATACCCATTAGCGTGGCGTAGAGGGACACAAACAGGATCGGGATTTGATCTGGCTGGTTGAGCGGTAAGACAAAGGAAAGGAATAAGATTTACCTTGCGACACAGGACTATCTCGAGATGGCATAGAGGGAGGAGTATTTGAGCATTTTTTTACGAGCCAAACGACGTCTTATGTTTCATTCTACCTCTCGTCTTGTTCTTGCTGTGCATGAGCATGCTAATCCTGCCTACATCATTCAGGAGATATTTTTTGAATGACGGCAAGTGAGTATAGTACATCTATCTCTTTTACTTTCAGTCCTTCACGTCTTTCCAGCAATTCTTTACCATCCCCTCTCATCTTATCTCACAAACTCATCCCAAAATAACTCACATCTCCACACCCCTTCCCATCCTCCACTCAAGCTCTCCTATCTACATCTCCCCTTTCCCATCACAAACCCCCTATCCAGCGATGCGATCTGTAGAGATCGCAGGAGCATTCCTTTCCTCTAGAAAGATGTTCTTAACGGAGCGTTGGTATATCAAATATCTTTACACAATCCCGTTTCGTATCGCAAGATACGAGGTGGGGTTGTGTATTGTCGGGATTAGAAGGCACTTTACTCTGGTTTTTGAATCACGGTCTCGAAAGAGATTGGTGGGTGAAGGGCAAGAGAACTTCTTGAACAATTTTTAGATTTGCTGGCGAAATGTTTGGTTG
>LLKJ01003529.1:0-25271 GCA_002242865.1 Clarireedia sp. CPB17
GAGAGAGAAAGAGAGAGAGAGGGGGGGGGGGGTAGAGAGAATGACGTCGTTGGATGTGATATCATATTCATCATCCCATGTTCATACAAGTTATAAGGACCCATCTACAGGCCCAAAGAATATACCCAAATCCAGACAATCCTATACAAATGAAACTATATATCTAGTCTCTTGCTTGATTGCCTTCGATCTTGTGAGTATTAAACGCTCGATCAGACAATGATTAGCACCCATTCTGTGGAATTACATGTAGATGGTGCAGTGAGCTACTGACGATAAGAAACAGCCGTACTTTTCTTCGACTTCACACAATGGTGAGCAGCACAGGTATAGTATGAGCAAGCTAGAATTTCACATCGAATAATCAATACAGTATACTAATAACAATATCCATCATCCATTACCCCCTTCCCCATCCATTTTAGACCTTTTCCCTCCTACGCATCCATCCACTCCCCTCTCTACTTCCTCAAACTCAGCGCGTACTTCACAGCTGGAACCTCGTCATCTTCTCTCAAAATATCCGGTTCAGGTCCTACAGGCGTAATACTGAAAGGATTGATCTAACACCCAAATCAGCATTCGATCATACGATCAGGTCATGAAAAGAGGAAGAGAACACATACCTGAGTGTGACTCCTAGTATAATGACGCTTGATATGAGTAAACTCCGTCGTGTCCTTGAATGCGGGAACATTCCAGTATAGATTTCTCATCCACTTGTGAATATGCGGGTAGCCTGATCGGATATCTCTGATATTTGTCTATTTTCCACAGAGTCAGCTTTCTAAAATGCTATACCTTCCTAATTTCGCTTGCGAAGAAAGAGAACACAGAAGAGGGCGGGGGAAATATACCTTGAAGTGTTGAACATAAACCGGATCGAATCGAACAGCAGTAGTATACAACCTCACATCCGCCTCGGTGATGTTCTTGCCGAAGTAATACGGACCCTCGCTCTCGCTGAGATGTTTCTCTACTCTATCAAGGGATGTGAAAAGCTGTGTAACAGCGTTCTCATACGCATCTGCTTTTGTAGCGAAGCCAGATCGGTAGACACCGTTGTTGATATCGTTGTACGTCCAATCGTTCGTGGCTTCGATTTCGCTTTGCAGGTCCTTGGGGAAGAGATTGACTTTCTTATATTCAGGCGCGATTATATCGTCGAACTAAAATCCATCAGTCCAGTGCCTGCACCCAAGGGTTTGGGAATACAAACCTCAGTATAAAACATGCGAATAATCTCACTACTCTCGTTACTGACGATCTTGCCCTGCTTGACATCGTACAAAGTCGGCACGGTAAAGCGTCCCTTGTATTCCGGATCAACCTGGAAGTAGATGTCTCTCAAATGCGTGTATTCCTTGTGACCTTCAACCGGATCCGGAACCACATTCTCGCCCGGCGCATCGGAGTCCTCAGGAGTAGCGAAGCGCCATCCCTTCTCGCCCATATGCCAGTGCACACTTGTGAATGGGATGATATCCTCCAGGCCCTTGAGTTGGCGGACGATGAGTGCACGGTGAGCCCAAGGACAGGCATATGAGATCTGGTTACATAGTTGTGAGCTATGCAATGGTTGTTGGCAGTGGGCGGGATGAACAAGCTTACGTAGAGATGGTATCTTCCTTTTTCAGGTGGAAATTCACCTCCCTTCTTGATGAAGTTGCGGAATTGTGACTGGCCTCTTTTGAACTCGCCGGTTTTGTCATTGGTGGCTACCCAATTGGTGATTTTGTCTTCGGCCTATACGCGTCAACATGTGTTCACATGCCCGAACAGCTTAAGATCTCACCATTTTTGCTGAATTGGTTGTTGAGAATAGTCGTATATGCAGATTTGAAAAAGACGGAAGCTGTGCAGATAGTTGGCGAAGTCGAAGAAGCATGAGGTATGAATAAATAAGTGTTTTCAAGGAGGAGCTCGAGCTATCCTTTTATAGTGATACAAAGAATGCGCTGGTGGCGGGGTCTGGATGGCGGGGTAGGGATTTGTAAGTCGTATGTCATTGGTTTCTGATCGCTTTTTGCTGCTTACACCACATCTGCAAAGCACTTACTAAGTTGACAAGCCAATAAAGGGCCTTCATTTGAAGCTTGTAAACATCTATGATTACACACAGTGGATCATGCATTCATCGACATGTAACTTACTTTCTTGACAATTAGAGCTTCCCCTGGTTTTTGCTTATATAAATTTAAAACTCATCAATATCTCTGAGCGACTTCCGTATAGCGAATCATGAGATGGTATAAGCATATCGACTGTTCAAATAATCAACGTCTTACATTCAGTCAATCAAATACATACTTTCCTCGATTTACTTGCAGCTTATTCCATGAATGCTCTTAGGATAATTGCTTCTATTCTTCTCATTCGCCCATCATATCTAATTTCATTGTCCCAAGTACTTGTGGAAATCCCAACGACACAATACTAAACGTAGTCCCGTCTGCTAAGTATTCCCTTTAATGACCCATTTTCATCATAATATATGGGACTTCAACGTCCTCTCCAGATTGATCCTCCACGCAAATCTCGAAAATGACGTTCTTCTGATGATCTGGAATCGGCTTCTTTGAGATATGCTCTACGAGCTCGCTGAGCTTCATAGGTAATCGATCCTTCAACTTCGTCTTAGGGAAGAAGCTGGCGTACAAGAGGCTCACCCCCGAGCTCAACATACTGATGCTGAGACCTTTGTTCTTCTCGAAATCATCGATGAGTTCTTGCAATGTGACATCTTCCACTTCGAATCGATCCCATAGTTTGTCGATTGAGACATCGCCGGAATGGCTCTTGTAGGTTGCCTTGGGACTGGCAATGGGCTCACTGAACCCGAAGAAAGGTAGGGCTAAGTTCACGAAACCATTCTTGTATTGCTCAATGTCAGTCTTGCCATCAATGACTTTGTAGAACTCCATCACCACCAAGCCCGTGACCAAAGCGGTAGTTGTTGCGATGGCAGGGATAATCTTGCCAGCGATAAATTTGGTCTTGTGTCTGTCTGCAAGGTCGATCTTGTAGTTCTCAGCACGCAAGTTGCTAGCGGCTGTGATAAAGTCGATATGGTAGTTTGTGTCGTCATCCTTTTCAAACTCCACGGGTTGAAGCTTGAAGCCTGACATTGTCTTCGGCGAAGGTAGCTTCCCGATGAGTTGCTCCAGTTCCGCATTATCATCAAAGTTTGAGCCATTACCAGCATTTGGATCCTAAATTCAAATTAGCCACGGTCTCTCTCTTTGTACAATGCAGCAATACTTACAGGTTCACTGTCATCAGCCTGTATCTTGACCGAAGAGCTTGGTGAAAAGTCTGGAATGATCATATTGTCGAGGACTTTCTGGATCGTGGTTGAATCTAGTCCTTTAGTATTGATACCGTAATTGAACGCGTGAAGATTGGCACCGGCCACGATGAAACTCCAATGGAACTCGTTCTTGGGATCGAACTTCAATGGGTCTGGTGCTCTCTTGGGACCAGACCAGAAAGGTGCTCCACTTGACGAAGTCGAATCCTTGGGGAAGTTGAATAATAGTTGCTGAATGTTGTTGTTATATTGCTTCTCGAATTGCAGACGGGCCCACTTAATGCAATCCTCGACGCTTAATGGTTTATCCTCAACCAAGAAATCACGGATTGTCTCGAGTGTACCCTTCTCATTACCACCCTGCTTCAAGGTAGTCTCAAGATAGTTTGGTTGAGTCAGATATAGGTTGACTGTCTCTGCTGGTTTGACAAAGTATGACTCGAATAACTCTCGTCCCCAGGCGATGGTGTGTTCGATCTTGTTGGGGAAACTCCTCAAGGTACACATTGGGAAAGATTGCTCGGGGGGATCTTGAGAGCTTGAATATGACTCGGTTAAGTGCGGCAAAACGACCTGGGTATTACCCTTGGTGCCGAGAGTTCCACTCTCAAGCAAAGGCTTTCGGAAGAAGACACAGCGTCGGTCAACGTAGGTTCGTGCATCAACGTTGTCGAGAGCGTTGGTTACGCCATCTAATCCTTGCCAGAACTTTTCGTCGAAGATATGCTCGGTATCCTGTCCAACTCGATCGCGCATAGTAACAATGTACCCCTTAAGATCAGGATTCATTGCTTGAACAGCCTCGGCAGCACAGTCACTCTTCAACTTTCCGACGTCCTTAGGTCTGAATAAGAATTGACGATTCAGATTACTCTTTTCGATGGAGTCCATATCTGTCACAAAGATCTTGCCCTCAGGTCCGGTTGCCAAACCGATCATAGCCCAATTCTTCAACATCTCGCAACCGATAGCGCCAGCGCCCACCAGGAACTGCTTGATGTTGGCCAACTTATCTTGGTAGTCCTTTCCAAGAACTGCAATTTGACCGTCGTATCGCGAGTTGAGAGGCTTGCAAAGCTCCTCGGATCGGGTAGTGCTTGTAGGAAGAGATTCAAGCGAGTCGAAGTACATCCATTGGTTGATAGGGTGGAATTTTCCAGAAACGGCCTTCAGGACCTCCTGGGCCGCAAGTCCACCGAAGAAAGCTGCCATAGGGTTCAAATCACCTTGGGCTTGGTAACTCAGCTCGGCAAGTAATTTCTCATCTACTTCCACATCCAATTTCTCCTGCTCAATGAATGCCTTGGCTGATCCAATAACGACTGTGGCATCCTCCTTGTTCATTGGTCGGGGGAGACGACCTTGTGATTCTTTGAATGCGTGAAGAGCTTGGAAACCGACGTGAAGTTGTTGGGGGCGATCGAATTTTGCATAATCGGAAATGAGATATTCTGGTTCCTTCAAAGAGGCTGAAATCGATTTGAAATCGATGAACTTTGGCATCTTGACTTGGTGGTACATTCCTCCTCTCTTGTATTGACCGAGCCCGCTAACATCCCCAATGGAGAAAGTGTATGGTCCCTTTACCGTTACCTTTCGAGGATCCGTACTGTTCAAGGCTTCCATTCCTTCCAATTCAGTAAATGTGACGAAGTCCCCATCTTCAAGTCCATGCCTTGTCTCGTCCAGGGCAGAAACCAAGCCTTCTTCATCGATACCAGCAACAATGCCACTGACCGGGGCTTCACCAGTTGGATCAAGGACCGTAAACTTGTCGCCAAAATCGCAGAAGATAGATCCAAAAAGACCAAATGTGTCCGCAATTACTAGATAGATGCCCTTTTTATGTAAATAGTCGCCGATCACGATCTGGTCTTGAAGGGGGGTGTTGGTAAGCACGACGACCTGGTATTTGTCGAATTGCGACAGATCCTCGGTGAGACTGCGAGAGGCGATAGTCAGTACAATCCTCTCAGGACGCTGATTGGATGTCACTCACCTTGATGACTTGTGTACGGAAACTGGAGTATATGCGTTCAGCTCAGCAACGCGTGGCGCTGTGACTTCTGCCCTCGGCTTTCCAACATCTTCGGGGTGTAGGAAGAACTGCGATGAGAGGTCTGAGATGACGGCTGGTGCGGGGTCGTAGAGTGTAAGGCTCTTCACACCAGCTAAGGCGATATTCTTTGCGATCTCAACACCCAGTCCCTTTAATCCAACGATGAGCACATTCGAAGCGCCCATACGCTTCATAGCCTCATGTCCGAGGACGTAAAGCTGTCTGCTGTAAAGGGATTCGTCGATTTCATTGTGGCCAACCACCGACTCGTCCACCTGCATCCTAGTCTCCATATCTACGTCTTTTGTGGCCTAAGGAGAAGTCAATGTTCCATGAGCTTGAACCATAATGCAAGCTTTGGTGGTTTGGCTTTGAGCTCGTGTGGTGGTGGTTGCCTGGATAGAGGGGTAGCTCTAAACGTACCGTCATGATCTTCTTTTCTGGCCGTTGGGAATCCGCGTCCGATAGCTTGCGCTTCCCCAACTTGCCTTCGTCTAGTTCTATTGTGGAGGGAATGTTGGCGTTTGGAAAGCGGTCCAGAGGGGAGGATTTCTGGTTCACTAGAAGTACGAAGATGGAGTTGTTGCGGCTTCGAATTTGTGGGGTATTAGTGTTTGGAATGATGAAGCTTGGGGAAGTGTTTGCGTCGATCCCCAAGAATCCGTCGAGCTGTGTGTGAGTTTATAGAGCTTTAGTCTGATCGAATGAGTGATTTGATAGTTGAGATGGTATCAAGAAAAAGGTGTTGATGCTGTAATCGCAGAAGCTCTTCACTGATTGCTTACAGTATCAATCGCCTCCCGTATCACTAATACCTGAGGTTTTGAGGCGCCAAAAACGCCGAACTGTGGCCCTAGTGGGGAAGCGTCGGGAGCATGGAAACATCTAGAGCCACCAAGAGCTAACCGAAATAATGACATAACGCTTCCGCAGCAAAGCTGCAAAGCCACCTCGGTCTTGGAGATGGTCGTAGGAGCTACTTTACCTCCCCCTTCCCTGCGAGAAGAAGGACTTCAAGCACTGTGAACTTTTACTTTCGTCTAAGTTAGAGACATTGTTCTAGAACTCCAGCCCCTATCTGATACGACAGCATTCGAACCCACTACTACACATACCAGTCCGTCCACGAAGAACCTTTAGTGGTTGAACTTAGAAGGAGACGTGCCATGAGGTATTCACGCCTTCTTGGTCTTAAAATTGTTTAAAGTTTCGTTGATACTATATCTGATACATACTTAGTATGAGCACCAGACCCACCGGTCTGTAGGGACGCACTCTTTAGGGTCGCATGGCCGCCGACAACAATGTGCCGATGTAGATCTGGTGAGGGATATTGCAATAGGAGCTGCGCAACAGCATGGCTATCCCGTAGTCTAATGTGTTCATGAAGATGACGGCGTCTAATATCATAGCGTGTCATAGCTCCTGGCCTTACCGTGCACCCGCAGTAAACTCGGGTTACGCTGACGTATCCTGCGTTATACCCCGTACTTGAGATAACCCAGGTGTGTGACGCAGCTGCACATGCAGTGTGCAACGGCCAAAACCTATTCTTAAGTTTGACAGCTCAAACTCTCCTTACTTTCGTCGCAAAACTTATAGGATGATCACAAAAGGTAAATGTGAAGGATGTGTGATGCAATTTGGTGCTATTCATTCATAACTACCCCTCCATTCGTTCATTCCCAGCCTGAGCCACCTCGCCCTGTCGACGGTCTATGCTTAAAGAACTTTTTGTGAATAACTCGAACTTAGTCCGAGCTGACCTTTTGGAGCTCAACCTCGCTGGAATGGTATATCAGCGAATGGTCATAGAAGGTTTTGCGAGTGCATTCGCGGCAGACTTACAATAGAAGCGTAGCATGGGCTGGGATGACGGGATGGAAACCACTGTAAGATTCAGGATCAGTACTTCCGCATGTCCAATTTCTGTATTACCGCCCCCCGAGAGCTCAAGGCTGAATGCCTGGCATCAAAGAGAAGTGGATTCAAGGTGTGCGGAGATCTTACCGGGCACCATATGCGAAGTCACTGTAAAAAAAAATAGATTAGCTTTGCTCTCGACTGAGATCATAGGGACTCACGGTGAGATGTCCAATAGAGCTTTCTCTCCTACTTTCATGGTAGTAACACCCTCGTCCCAGCCTAAAAGCCGGTCAATAAGCATCTAATAACGCCGTTATTGGGTGGGGTAAAGTACCCTTGATAACTTGTCCAACACCAATTTGAACCACGAAAGGACCGCGTCCAACGGAAGAATCAAATCTGCAGATAAGCACATCAGCAAGGTAGTGATTATGGAGGGAACTGTGAGCGCAGGAAGCAGCAAACGGTGAACAGGAAGGTGGGAAGAGAACTTACGGCGGCTTCTTTTTCTGATCCTCGCCCTCCTTTGTGGCATCCTTCAACCAGCCAGTATATTCGATGGTAACTGTGTCACCGGCCTTGGGGATCTCTCCGGTGCCTTCCTTCAAGACAGTCTTTTGAACACCCATGTTGAAGTTTGTACGTGAGAAGTTACGGTATTGAAATTTGGATTGGTACTGAGATTTGGCTTGGAAAGTGGAAGAGAATTTAGAAAATGGAGTCGATACTCGTAGACGTGGGAGAATATATGACATGTAGAAATACCAGAGAACAAGGAGAAGGGGAGAAAGAGTTTCGATGGTTGCGAGGGAACAGTGAATGATTTATGCTTTTTTCCCCTGATTATCAACGGCGCGGGGAGACGGGATGAATCCGGGATGGTGGGGCGACAACAGCCCTCTAATTTTTTCGGTCTTTTGAGTCTTCGTTCCCCCCGTGCGCCCCTCCCCTCTTTTTTTGGCTTGGAAGTTGGAAACTCAGTCTGCAACTCCGTATGATGTACAGGCGGGTCAAGCGCTCTGTTTCCTTTTCTCCTGTCTCCCTATTCTTTTGGGTAAACTGAGATGGGGTTGAGCCGTTGGAGTCTGGGTCGGATAGGCTGAGATGAGCTGATAGCTCAGGGATGTGCCCTACAATCAATTCACGTCCGCTATGCCCTTTCCAACTCTCTTGGCCTTCCCTCCCTTGCCTTCCTTTACTCCAGCTCTTATAGCAGGGGTTTGCGTGTGCAGACCTACTGTACGCCGTGTACGGAGGCATTGACTGGTGCGTGTGGATATGGGATATGTGGGTGCAGCAGGTGTGGGCAGGTGTGGGCAGTAAGTCCAAAGCACCGTCGTACTTTCGTCCCTGATAGACCCATGGAAGTAAGACTGGCGCACGAATGCGCTGTTGGTATTCGAAACCTCCTAATCCTGACCTCTTAACCTTACGTCGTACAAGTACAACTCACAAAACTTCCAAAAAAAACCTGTCACTTTGCGAGGAATCCACCTATGCCGTAATCTACTTAGAACCAGACACTCTACATGAGAAGATGGAAACCTTCACCTGTTACGGCTTTCATCCGTAAAGGGTAATTCGTTCGGTTTATCGCATATACCGCGAATAATCAGGGCTCCGATCCACTTCCAGTAACCTTCTTTCTTTCCCCCAACGGCCCCCTGAATTAGAAGCTAGACATTCTCCTCCCTCCCCTTCTACCGCACCAGGTAGCCCGACATGATACACTCAGCCCTCCGCTCTCCCGAGGAGCCGCGAAACAAGGGATTTAGCCTTTCGGCATCCCGTGAATGCAAGATGGCGTACTTCCGAAGTTCCCAAGACGTCACAATAGCTGCGGCTTGGTCTAGAAACGGCTCTATTACCATCGCCATGATACATCGTCTGCAACCGTGGGCTACATTAGATAGTAGGTATCAGATATGTCATTCTTATGCATCGTCCATTCGGCTTGCACCCACTTTCCGTAAGGATTGAATACATAGAAAGACGTTGAGCTTTGAGTGGCAGTCATGCAATCAGTCATGCAATGCAAACAATGTACTACCTTGACGTTCCCAGCAGCCAGTCGGCATCGACCATTTCCGCCTCGTACTCCCTACCGGCCTGCGAATTACAACGGCCAGCACGGTTCGCGCATCACCCCAAAGTGCACATACATACGCCATGCACGTTGTTTGCTCTTCTTGTTTACATCTACATCACATCCTACTGCCCCGAATGCCTCACATCTAGAGACGAGAAGCCAAAATCCTACAATTCGTGCTTCCAGGCTCATATGGCGAGGCTTTATTGCCCACCGGTCAGCATCGTCCTTCCTCCTTCCTTTATTGAAGTGAGGTACCTAGTTACCATGGATTTCCCGCTTACTGCATATCGTTTACAATTCCTTCCTACCGAATGTTTGTTCGTGCAACCAGATGATCCAACGCATCAGCTGTTTCGATCTCTGTTTTCAGAATCGTAAGACTTATAATCGGACACCTTGCATATTGCCAGTGTAACGACATGTCAGATTTGGAGAACTGACCGATCTTGCACTGCCGGTCTTTCACAAGAGGTCCATCAAGCACATCGACACGAGGTCGGGTTCTGACTGAAGGATCGGTGATCGCCATCTGTATGTCAACCCAGTTGGGCCGTAGAAGGAGCAAGATGGCGCAAGATTGGCTTGAATACGAAAATGACAATGATATGACACTCGAGTATATCCTCCTCCATTGAAGATTGTCTCCTCGACAGTCTGTACTAAACTACACCTCCTCTGCTGTCTCTAGTGTGCTCGCAGTATTTACGAGGCCACATGTCTTCTAGGCCTGCCTTTACCTGTCTACATCTGCATGACTCCCAAATCATGTGATGCAGCTAGTATCTTGTTGCTGCCGTCTTTGACGAGCCCTGCTTCAACCAGCCTTGCACCAAATCTACACAGATCGCAACAGATCGCAACAGATCGCAACAGATCATGGTACACGGTGAGCTAAGTGACTCCTGCCCAACCCTTTGGTGGATTCTGGGTCTCTTTCTTATTACGTGCATGATCTTGTACCAATAACTGCTGCAGCGTCCTATTTCAGACTGTCGCGCATTGATCCAGACTCCAGAACTACATCGAGCTCTAGAATCGTTCACCTGGGATCAACAAGCGAAGTGTGTGGAGAAATGCACGGTCTAGACTGTCTATACTCCACTGCAATACAGGTACGTTAGAGGACGACTGTTGCCCCGCTATCAAAAAATCCGTTCAAGTGGAGATGAGAACATGTACAGGTCAGTATGGCCAATGATTGAACCAATAAGTCGGCACGACACACAACGAGACGGTCTGCGTTTCCAAGATCTTTGAAGATGTAGGAATCACAGACTTGCATTCTTCAAGTTGCCAAGGCTCGAAAGGGTTAGGTCGTATTTGTGGCCGCATGAGATCCATGTTCTTCGCGGGATCAACGACGATATCACCATCGCCAACCGTAATAACACCAATACATACATACATACATACATACATACCAACTAACGTGTGGAGACCTGCTGAATAGCACGTCACATCTTCCCCGGACACGAATTCGCAAGACTAAGGCACACTTGCCAACTACTGCCAACCTTTACCAACCCCAGTCCTGCAGCTGTCATATGCTCGGAAACACGACCTTTCGTCGTCATCGGACAAGAGTCCATAAGAGCCTAAGACGGCATAGAAAATACACACAAGCATGCATCTTTTTATCTTATCACTTCTCTTGTTGTATATACACAAGGATGTTTAACTTGTCATTTTTTTCTTCTTCGCTTTCATTCATCCGGATAACCCAAATTCCCGAAAATCGTCTTCAACACCACCAAAATAAAATAGCTGTCAACCATCATCAGCCATCGACAGCCATCTAACAAAAATATTACTAATAATTTTCCCGTTCGCCACGGACCGTTCCGTTGGAGAAACTATACATACCATACTACGCATCTGTCTACTCTATTATACTTTCTCTAAACGGGAGGACGGCAAGGTCGGACACGAAGTATGGAAGTATATTCCGTGTCAGCTGTGTCAAGCGGCTGCCATGCCGACCGAGCTGTGCGGACCTCGTGCAATGAAACTTCCGATAACGGCTGTGTTTTACTAGTGGGTGTGAGCGCGGATGATTGAGTGTGTGTGGTAAGAACATGAAGTGCCGACGCAAACAAAGCTAAATGCGGTAGTCGAGAGATTATCCTGTCGTTAGCCTTTTGTTCTCTGATTTCCTTCGCTGTGGGTTCAATCTCAACGCGCGGAGAATACACCGCACGACGTTGTTTCGAGTACAGTACGTACCTACTGCAGTCTACGGCAAAGATCTTCTGCACATACGCATCATAGGGTTACTCTTCCGCAAACTCTACCGACGAAAGTTTGTCGGCTACCGCTACTTTATTTTCTTTCGAGCCTAACAGACATTTACCTTTTGTTCGGGTGTACTCCCTTATTCCCCTCTTCACCTTCAGGTTTGACATAAAACTCCAGCACAGTTACTTGATGGTCCGAGAAATTCATTCGTTCGAGTTGAACTTGGATTTGTACAACGCACAGAAAAGTTTCCTCGCTGTGCCTCCAATGGACATCATGTGAAGCTAGAAGTAGAACTAATCCAATGATTGATTATACAGCCATTAATCGGTAGATACAAGCAGGAGGTCTTCCCGAGCATCTCACTTGTACCAAGTTCTTTGTATCGTGCCTAATTCCCCCCTCACCTTTCCTCGCTTGCTAAGCGTCAACCAATCGCCTCTCCTTGTCTACTTTACAGTGGCTGGATGCATCTAGACTGGGCTTTCATGCTGTAGAGAGAGATTTGGGATTTGGTTGCCCGTGGTTGGCTATATTATCCATGACTGATTAGTGGACGGAACTTTGCCTGTGAGAAGGGGACGATCGTACCCAGTAGTACCCTTGATCAAACAGGGTTTCAGTATCAGACCTATAGCACCTGAAGATAGGCTTCCATTTCGTTACTCATTTACTTGCCTTGCGATGGCACGGTAATCACTACCTCTAAGCGAGGCTACTACACATCAAGAACACAAGAAGAATCATTCCTTCAGCTGGACACCAAACCTCATCGCCTCTTCCGAATGCTCCATCCCAATTCGGACATTCTTCAACCACCGTAAATCATCTTCTTTACGTGCCTCTGCGTCATCTCTAAGCATATCAAGCTGCGCCTGCGTATACTCATACAATCTTGTGCACCGCGTAGCGATCTTCGCCTCCCTTCCGCTTTCCAATTCACGCGCCCGAACTATCAAGTTCCAATCCGGAGTTACGTGAAACTCGACTTCGATATCTAGCTCTCCTCTCGGCTTCAATGGCAAATTCGCCAGTTCAAGCTCAGCAAGTAATCTGTTCTTGCGCGCTATAGCTCTTTCGCCTTCAAAAATCTTAATCAGGACTTTCTCCTGGTTGTCTCTAATCGTTGAGAAGAGCCTTCGTTTGTCTCCCGGAATTACATAGTTTCGCCCAAACATATTCACGAATGCACCATGGGCTATTTTGATGCCTGGACTGATGACTATCACATCAAGCATGGTAACTGCACACAACTCCTCATCAGGGACATAAAAGTCGGCGATCATAGAAACACCGCGGACAATAGCTTCGTCAGGACGGATGTCGGGACGCGAAATGACTCGCTTGTCGGTGAAGTATGCCGAGATTTCTGGCTCAATCAGGGTAAATTGGCTCGGGTTGCCGGTTATGAAGATGCTGTCGACGGTTTGTTTTTCTATTTTGGCGTTTTTGAGAAGTGCATCGAGCAGCTTGACATCGGGGTGTTCGAGCTCGGTAGGTGCGGTCAGTGGTTTCTGCACCGTGTTTTGGATGTCCGGTAGAGGCTCCTCCGTTATATCACTAATGCTAATCGTCTCGTCTTTGCTGTTACTAATAAGTGTTAGACATCGAATCTACATGATCAAGAAGAGCATTCTTAGGGCCTACCGGTCAGGATGAACATCATTTGCCCTTAGCACCCCAAGGGTTTCAAAAACACCACGATAATAGTCCATCACAACCGCGTAGGACTCCGTTTCCCCATGATGATAAAAGACGAGTCTACACTCGTCGGTCAAGCTACATGGATCGTCCTTGTCTAGCACATGATTCTCATATCCATAAGCTTCGGCAGTAGCTATCGACTCGCTGGTAATTCGAACAGCATCCAATCCCGCCAGTGCAGCAGCGTTCTTGGTCGCTTCCCTTTGCGCATCGTCGAAGTATGAGGGAACTGCGATTACAACGTCTCGAGCCGTTTCATTGAGATGCATCTCAGCGAGTCGCTTGAGATCTTCGAATATAAACGAGTAGACCTGCTCGGGGGTATATAATTTCTCGCTCCATAACCCGCTCACTTTGATCTGCGGCGTGTTGTTCTGCTCCACCATATCATACGGCAATGACTGGATTTCATATTTGATCCGGGGATCGGAGAAGTTTCTCCCGATTATAGATCTGGAGAGTTTAGACATCCACGTAATGAACTTTCTTCAGACATAGTATTCCCAGGATTCCTCACAGCCTGCTCTTTCGCTGCAAACCCACACACAGGAGACGATGTCAAGCCCGTGAACGCAACATACGCCGGGATCGCGGTGCGGTTGTGCTCGTCGGGGATTATTTCTAGATTTTTGTTCCGGAAGACGCCAATGCGGGATTCGAAGCGCCCGAGTTCGATACCTATGGTTGTGGTTTTAAGATCGGGGTTGTGGCTGGGGAATGGTTCGTTGTGGTGCAGGAATAGCGCGAGACATATTGCGGCGGCTATGCTGAAGATGGAGAGATTTCTTGATATAGACATGGCATGGGGGTGGTTTGCTCTTGGGGTATACTTAATGGTATGTGGTGATGTTGTAAGTTAGGAGATGCTAGGTAGAACTTGGGGGTATAGGAATAATCTGTGTGCTTTAGGAGATGGGTAATAGTAAATTGTTCTACAGATTATCAAAACGGATAGTGTAGAAATGTTTAGATACTGTTTGTTTGGTTGTATGGTTGATTTGTTGATATCATCATTAGAGGGGTGGGTAGACCATCATAAGAAGTCCATGCTGACCAACCAACCAATATCTTCTGCCAAGAATCAAAATCTAAATCTGTCCTCTTCACGATTGAGTCACCGAAGCATGTCGTGCCCTGGATTCACATAATAGGTCCCTCGATCTGAATATTCATTATACGTTGAATCTGGTCGATCCGTCCGGTCGTCAGATATACGTATACATACTACAACCGTCTTCATGGCTAGGCTGCGAACCTACTGTACCTATCGGGTGGGTAGTGGGTTATGATAACTAATGGGTACCCATTAGGTGGGGTTTCACTATCCATTGGCTGTCACGGGCCCTTGTAGGGTATGTGCCACCCCTGATTGGGTAGATGGGTGGGTTGAGGAGGTATAATTACCCATCCATGGGTACCCATTGAACAGCCTATGAATCATGGCGAGCACAACAATGCTACCTACACAGTTACAAGACTACTTCTGAACTTCCCCACTCGAATAGAACTTGTTCGTCCTCTCATCAGTGTGTTTTGTAGTTCGGTTTGATGCTCCGGCTTCATTACCTACCTAGCATCTAGATCAAATCGTGCATGGCTAGCACTTTTTCTTCTTACCTCGATGAGTGACATCTATCACCTTCTTGTTTCTAAGATCGAGGCTAGCGGTGCACCTCGGGGCACATCCTTCTCTGTTGAGGAATCTATAAGATAGTGCTAGGCTACAGACCATATTCCGCAAGTATGGAGGGTAGCACGACTCTTCTGCTGAAAAAGTCTATAAGAGGGAGGGAAAGTCTTCAAGGAGCCTTGAATAGACTTCACTTCTCTATGATATGTACCTGAAGGTTGGATGGACTTTTAAGTACAAGACTATCTATTCCTCACGCACCTTAGCTATTCGAATCCAAATCTTACATAATTTATTTGAACAACGAATGCAGTTATTCGCCATGGTCTCTGAGCCCGGCTATATGGTTCTAAGAATCCATGCCACACTCGACCGTCACCTAGCATTTCGACACAATGCAATACAGCATAGGCGTAAAGTAAAGAGGTTCCGACAAGGCTTACTCCCAGAGCAAGGGCAAGGACATTGTCTACCAAGTATACCAAGATACGCTTCGCCTAAATCCATTCCTAGTCATAGGAGGAGAGTAACACATCGAGGCAGATCCAGAGGGCCAGAGTCGAGATCTCAAAGGCCAAAGTCACAGAGAAGTTGTGGTTAGTAGTAAGTGGATATCACTATTTGGAGCTAGTCTCTGGATTAATGCTCCCTCTTATATGTGATATGTATTGCGTTAGAAACACAGATTCTACGTATGTATGCTACCAGATCTCTTCGAGCAGAAAGTATATCATTAACTAGTACCCTAGGACTAGATAGGAGGTGGAAAGACCCAAGTAGACTGCGAAATCAACCAACGAAGAAGCAGAGCAGAGCAGAAGCTGCAGAATGCAAAGTGCACTTCGACTCACTATCCCCAGAGAATCAGCGCCAGTGGTGAGCGTCACTAAGAAACCCGTAATCGTTTTCTGTGCAGCCCTTTTCTCCTTGTGGTCACTAGACCTGCACGCTGCATGCATGCAACCTGGATGAACTCAACCGGCCATGCTTTCTGTTACGAAGCGACACACTTGTCCCGTCTGTCATCGAGAACCAAGGGTCAAGCGATAGACTGCCATATCTAGCTGAGTAGCTAACCATTCCTACTACAGACATTGTATTAGATTATCTTTCCAATCCTGTCGACTTTCTCAGAGAACTCAGTCAATTATAGTACTCGATTAACTAACCGAACTTTTACAGTACAGTAGCACAGAGATACCCCGACTACATATTATATTATATCTCAATGATATATCAAGAAAGACGATAGACCCTCTGTCAAACTCAAAGCTGTTTGATAACTCTACCTTGTAGGTAACATCACATCACACCGAGGTGATTTCTATATTTCCACAGCCCGTCGAAATTCAGTACAACCACTGGATCGAATCTTTGATTTCCCAGATAGCTCTATTGACGATCCCGAGGAGTCTTATAGCCCTACCTTCGATGAATGGGACTTTTCCTAAAGTCTGATAAACCTATCGCGTTCACCACAGGTGAGTATAAATCAAATGGATAGATGACTCAGTGGCAGTGTTAAGAAAGAGCATAGCATACTACCTCTCTCAACGGTATATCCATCATAAACTCCTTTCCCATATTCTCATAACTCTCAATATATTCCATGCATAACTTTCCCCTACAAAAGCACGGGTATCGACTTGCTGAACATAATATACTATACTGACTAATAAACACTTCGATCTTGGAGCATGCCAAGCAGACAACTACCATGCAATGAAGAGAGTGAGGGATAGTGGTGGAATCATCCCGCGTTTATAAGCGACTAGACGTGATTTCTCTATCCTTCATGCTCGAAAGCTGGAGTCGTGGTCTAGCGGCAGTGCGTCTGATTCGATTCCGCCTACGCCCACGCTCAGCACAGAAGCTCATGGTGGTTTTCAGAATCTGATAGGGTAGCAGATATGCTATGGCATGCCACCTGCGTCATCACAGGGGATCTTACACCCAACACAACAGATACAGCCTATCACCAGCGGGTTGGCGGCGGGATGCAGAGAGGTGGCGTGGCTCGCATGGGGACGGTTGCAGGTATGAATGGAGATAGGGTGTTTGGAAGTGGATGCTTAGTTGAATAGATGTTAGGGATAAAACGACTAGGAGGAGACTTTAGAGTGAGTGAGTGAAAGAGCACCGGGAATTGATCCTGCGATAGGGAGAGACAGACACAGAGACAGGTTATTGTAGTTTAAAGCGGAACATTGTATCATATCTCATATGAGTGATAAAGGAACCTTCGCAAAGTCAAACACGAACACGAATATCTACTCCATTGAGATGAAGCGGATGATGCTTGGGTAGTCTGATGTACTTTGATATTGTGCTGATGGTGAGATGTGGGATAATGTGGTGGTGGTGAAAGACCTGGCAGTTACTGGGCCGCAGAATTCCAAAACAGCATACCAACCAACATCAATACCACCATACGACCTCTCAGCGGTGGTGGTGATTTACCATACCATACCAACACCCAACCTCTCCGCGGCGGTGATGGTGGTTCGCCCTGCTGCTACATCGATCTACTTCCACACCCGTTTCGTTTACATGGTACAGTACGAGCCACCCAACCCCAATTCCAACACACCCATCACAAACGAGGTGCACGTAACTCCAGACTCGCTCTTTCCCATCAGATAAAACAACCAACTAGCAAGGCAGAATCCACATGTACATACGTAAACACGGGACGAGACGGTGCGGTTGTGGTCATCATTCTCATGCCATGCGAAAGATATAAAATCTCATTATTTGGAACGCGAGGAGGAGGATTTGCATTGCATGTGTATGTGGGTGGTTTGACACGTGGGAGGGGTACATGCATATGGAACTTTTTGACGGCAGCAAGGAGAGAAAGGATGGGAAGAGAAGGAGGACGGAAGTATGAGACGATATTGTATGTGACTTGACTAGGGATGAACTACTCACTCCCTTCTCTGTTCACATTTCTCTCTGCCCAGCCCTAAACATTCTGTGCAGGTGGCAAGTGCGAGATATCAACGTCTCATCTGATCTCTTTGTGAAAAGAGAATTGATGGATGGGAATGGAATGCTTAGGTGGTGAGGGATGATGGGTGGGTGGGAGNNATAGAGATGGGTGGGTGGGATTTGGAGATTCGTTATGATTATGTTTGAAAATTTGAAGGGATATGATAGGATAAGGATAGGATAGAGGGAGGGGAAAAGTGAACCCAAAGATCCGGTTGGATTGTGCTAGAAGGGATTTTGCGAAAGGCTTCCGGTGGAGAGAGGATATTTTGGTTGTTGATCCAGACACAACATTTGTACTAAAGAACTACAGCGCATTGATTGCGCAGACTTAAAAAAGAAGCAGCACCGAGACGAGCATATAGAGCGAGCGCACTACCATCTAAAAGCAAGAGATACCACCTATACCATCAAGCTAGCTCATGAATTTCAAAAGAATCTGTATTAAATGCCAACATAATAATGCCAACACGTACTGTATAATCTATTTGAGAACGTACAGATGACCTACATTGCATCCGACCTGATTTCTTTCGTAGGCAAGCATGACGCATAAGTGAGTATCCTAAACATTTTATGTGCAAGAAGCCACTCCCACTCCCTTTCCCATTTCGAGAATAAGAAAACCCTCAAACGCTATGCCATGCCAGGCGAAACCCCCGATACCCGTTTAAACGCCGTTTCCAAGGTGAAGACGCCATGCTAAGTAGAAGTAGTGATTGAATTGAATGTCCCGACAAATTCCATACACATTCCCCGCTGTTTGGCTGTTGTAATCGTATTATCATAATTCTTCCAGAGGTGTCATTAAGGGACTCTTTCTCGTCGGACTGCCCGTCCTACTTCTCCTACCGGCTCCTAACGAGTGCAGGCTAGGAGCCAGTCTTTCTCTGCTTTCCGTCCGAACAATAAGACCACTTCTATTCCAAGCCGGTACTGCACTGCCCAAACCTAGACCAATGCCTTGACCATGTCCAGGGCCGTTGTCGAAGTAATTTGCACTTTCGAAATTGACGACATTCAACTTTGGAGTGGCGAGACCAGACGACCGACCAACTCGAGACCCTTCACTACCGTCAGAGTGCTCATTATCCTCGGAATCGGCATCCGCTAATTCGAATTCTGCGGCTGCTTCCCCATCTTCGAGTACACGCTCGTAGCTCTGCGAGTTTCGGGTTCCAAAAAATTTACCGGTGTTGAAGAAACCACGTGCGTTTTTCCGAGGACTACCGGGTCGGCGATTACGACGGAGAACAGTATTGACACTTCTGTACAAGCGCAACCGTCTGTCCCTCTTGCGGAAGAGGTAGGCAATAAGGACAAGGAACAGTAGAAGTAAGAGGTAACCAGGAGTAGAACGAGACTGCGCCTTTTCGATCAACTCATCGGCAGTATCCGACCAATCATCCTCAGTAACGGATACCGGAGTGGCGTTCGATCCGGCAAACTGGAAGTCCGCTGGAACACCCACAGCATTGCTACCAAAACCGACCGGAAGAGCTTCAGTAGTTACTGGAGGAACTTGGCCTGATGCGTATAAAATCATCTTTCCTAATGTCCAGCTGACCTCAATACCATCGATTTTGTTGACTGCTTGAAATGGATCCAAGAAGCCTTTGCCTTTCGAGTGGAGCATCATTTCCTTCGTCGCATTGTAATTTGGTCCTTTCGTTTCCAAGGCAATTCTTGGTACACCTATTCCGTCATGCAGCATATTGATCAACCAGGACGCCTTGAAACAAACTTCCTGAGCGGTTTTCGCATCCACCTTCTTTCCCCATTTCTTCTTTTCAACACCGGTAACAATATCATCCCAATCCTCACTACAAAAGTCCTTCACCAAAGCTTGATACTTGAGGAAATCATAGGCCTTGTCCTTATGCGCCATTTCGAAAACCTCGTGGGTGGTGTGCCAGTATTCCGAGACGCCAACGAAATGGTTCACATCAAAGTCGATAGCAGGTACATGCTGTCCGTGAAGCAAGCACGGCTTGTCGGCGCAAGGGGCGTCCTTGTCCAGTAAGGGATATGTCGATGCTAAGCATTTATCGAATTGTCCCGTGCCTAATAATATTGGTTCAGTACCTAATTTCGCAGAATCCGTAACAAGATCGCCTTTCAACGTAGTCTCAAGCCCAGCTGGTAAGCATGGGTCCAGTAACTCCTTAGTGTCGTTGATGTATGAAGCATCCATTAGAGATTTGATATAGCGCTCCCTGGCTTGATTGACCCCAAATCCCAACCAAGTCGTAGTAAATACTTTATACTCCGCAGGTTGTCCATCCAAGGTGCGCATTCGTAGTAACTTCAGATCATCGGCATGCTTTGCGGCCTCAGTAGCATTAGGAGCAAAAGCGATTTGTGCAGAGGCTCCACCCATGTCTAAGAATCCATACGTGTGGTGCCCCTTTCCGTGGGCGTGTTCCTCTGGTGAATCGAAGCCTCCAAGTAAATAATTCGCGGCAATCCATCCATACAATCCTTCCGTTTCTCCCGGGATCACCTGAATATGTAAATCGCAATCTGGCAAGTCGAACTTTGTGTATTTTTGTGCATAAGAACATATCTCGGCGAGAAGTACCTTTTGTTGGACTGGAGGTAACAATCGCACTCCAGCCGTCGCCATCAAGAAAATAGGAGTATCGGCGACTTGATCTTCGGGGATGATATCGAGGGCATGGTCGAAGAGTTGTTGGAGATGTTCTGGACCAACCTCTGCAGGTCGTTCTCCAAAGGTCGAGACACCGGGTTTAATCTTCTTCGTCCATTTCTTGCTCGTCTCTAACTTTGGCAGGCTCTGCAGAGCGGTCGCATCGGCAATCTGTATTGCATTGGCACTGTTAAGCCATCTGTAAATGTGAACTCGAGTTCCCGACGAGCCCGCGTCCAAGATAACACCATATCGCCCTATGGAGACCCGTCAGTAGATGACCGCAATGGACAAGCGCTTTGAATGGTAATTACATTTACCCATGAGGAGACCGAGTCGTAAAAACGAATGTAAGTGGGAAATTCCTCTTGAAAGGTGTGGTGAATTGTTTCCTTATCTCTGAAGGTTTCGAGGTTCGAGGGTTGTGGGAAGATTACGAATGCATCGGGCTAGAAGGATTAATCGGAAACGGATAGGAGGCGCGTATAATCGATAATAAGGTTAATTCTGCTGTGGGCTGGAGGTACGAGGAGATCGAGGTTATTAATAAAGAGTTGGTAACGAGGGAGAAGAAGAATAAATGGCAGCGGAATTCGATACTGTCAAGGTGTGAATTTCAACGAGTGTGAATGTGTACTGGTTACGAAGCAGAGGAGAGTATGATGTAGAGGTGGATAATCCTCACTCGCAGCCCTTGGTTTGTTTTTCTTCGGAGCGTTGAAAGAGTGTAAAAGGTCCGATTTCTGGCTGGATAAGAGATTGGCCAATAGGATTAGCCCAATATAGTTAGAGTGAGAATGATTAATGCTATTCCGCCTTGATATTAGGGCAGCAAAGAGTTAGTGGCCTCAAAGCTATATATATCTAACGAAAGTAACCCTACTTCGTACTTGTATATGCGACGCCGCGTGCCCGCCACCCCAAAGTCTTTCGCAACCCCGCCACAGGGACAATGTGTGGAGCTGCATTCTATCCTGTTTGCCAACCAGGACCTCGACCCGAACCCCTCGTCTATCAACCAACCTGGAAACTCTAGCAAGGGAATGCAGCGGCACTTGGTAATGCTCTCTCGAGTCTCAATGCGATCCGCTCTCTGCCATGACTAAGCCTCGTCCCCCAGCCCACCAACCTCGAGCCGCTCGAATAACAACCATCCTTTGCGAGATCGTCCACTGAATGTTCACTCTCGTCAAAGTACCATCAAAGTACCCCTCTTTGCAAGTTGCCGCATGCAGTAGTTCAGTACGGACATCCGCTTATACTTGTATGTTTCGCCGGCATATGTATAAAACTATATGGCTGCCATACACGACGCGTAAGCTGGAAGATCTTGGAAGCTTCGAATTTCGAAAACCTTTGACTTACAGATGATCACCCGGGAATTGAAACATTTCGTCATAGGGTCTGAACGCGGGCCGCTCAGCCTCTACTCGCTGGGTTTTGAAACTCCCATCAGCCTTAGAAAATGCCTTATTTCAGCTGGACTATAGACGAATGAAGGATTCGTGCTATTTGCGTTGCGTGCTTAGTAGACACGGCAGCTTCTACGACATTCAATAAAAGTAATCCTGATGCTGATGCTCATGCAAATACATACATGGTATTGGATGTTGGAAGAGCCAACCTGGGTGCAATATTTAGCCAGCGGTTTGGAAGGACTTGCTATTGTAGCTTGTCCCCATACCATGCGGGGAATTATGGAATTATCACCATTTCGACCAAGACGATTCTGCCCACAGTGCTTAAATTGTGAAAGTCGCCAAGGTTATACATTGATGGCGTTGGAGATACTTAGGGTGGGGGTATGTTGGCTGATGCGCTGAACCTTATTGAGATGCACGTTGTTTTTGTTACGAAAGGAAGGTGCTGCAACAGGATAAAAAAGTACGACCTTTCTTCTCTACAGTTTTGCCACGTCCATTACAAGTGTTTTTGGTCTCAGTGGTCTTGTTCCTACTGATCGTGCTGGAGGTTGTCCGGTGCGATACGTGGCTGCTGCGAGGTGTGTACTTTATTTCTCCTCAGTGTGAGCGGCAAGTGCGTCTAAAGTTTTCAATATCGGCGTCAAGAGACAGTTACGCAAAGCAAACAGCATAAACTATTCTATCTCTGTTTCATTTATTCCCGGAGAACATTGAAACCAGCTGTTTCTTCCGTTTATGCAAATCATACGTTCGTACATCATCTGTTTTCATTGCGAATTGTCTCACCACAGCGTAACGGCGAAGCAGTAAAAAAACAAGGCTTACCAACGACGTCAAAATCAAAGTCAAACCGTGAAAGTAACAGGAAGCATCCGATGATCAATAGGGATCGAGCCAAGACACGTTGTATCGAAATACTTGAGATTGTTGTTGGGGCATGTTTCATATACAAACATGTACGTAGTTTCAGGAGTATCTGTGCCAGATATTCTGCAGGGTGGATCCTACAAGTCTCATCCAGTTGTCCATATGCACGAGTCGATCACTTGTGAGATTGCTTCTTTGTTAAGCCCTTTCATCTATCTGGCTAGGTGCGGATAGGCAGTATCTTCATCTGAGGTTGATTTGAAGCCGCCTAGAGAACATGTGCGTTATGAATAGAATCATTTAAGACACCAGGATATCGTGACTTTCGGGGCAAGTTTGATAGCTCCGTTGTCAATAACTCCATAGAATCACCTGTCACGGATTGGTGCGATGAAATACAGGAATGAATGTAGTAATTGTAAGATTCTATGAAGAGAAGTACAGGAACATAGTCGTCCAGGAACACTTGTTGTGTGTCCGCCATCCCTTCGAAGTACGGGCAGAACGCGTAGACACCCGCGCGCTGCAGGTATATAATGTCGTTCTTGACAGCGTATCCCCGAGGATGATGTTCCCGTGCTGCTCCTCTCCCGCCACAATTCTCTGGCAAAGCTCATTCATGTCCGCGATGGGGACGATTTCCGTTTTTCCGAAAAGGAAAGGCCCGCTTTTCGAGAGCTTCGCAATTGTTCATGAACGGACATCGAACATTAAGTTCGATCAATAGAAAATTCCCTTGGCGTTCAGTAGAACGAGAGCCTGCTATTGGCTGAAAGATATAGCCGAGGCGTCCTTTTTCCTCCTCCCTCCTCCTCCTTATATAGACCTGTTGAGTTGGGGTTTATCCCTCTTCTCAATCGATCCGCCTCCGCTTCTCCGCTTCCTTCGGTTGATCCAACCCCTGAGCCCTAGCTTTCCTTATTCCCCCTCCTGACACTCTGCTGGGCTTCCAATATGGTATACCAGAATATTTGTCTGTTCTATACACCAACTCACCAACTGAGGACAACAGACGAACTACCCGTATCATGATCTGATACTCTATTAAGCTAGCACTATTTCGGAAGGTCGCTTACACTATGCCTGTTTCCTCCAGTCATTGGTGCCTAGTATGCAAAGTTCTGGAACGGTTAATGGTTCGACCCCCCACCAACTGTTTGTAGTAAACAGGTACATACTGTAGTTTTCAGCTACACCACATACTAATACGGGTTACTTCTACTTCTATATCCCCGTTTTACCACTCTTCAGCAACACTCGAACCTATTTTTTGTCTGCTTCTCAAAGCGAAGAACACTCCTCCAGAATGCCGCTTCCAAGGATACCCAATGATACTGCCCAGGATTTGATTCGAAAAGAACGAGACGCGCTGCAGGCACTTTCACGCCCCGAGAAAGCCAAAGAATGGGGCTTCGGTATCTATCGCTGCACATACAAATCGCAGAAGAAATGGGACACTTTTATGTCGATCATACAAGAACTCGCGAAGGAATTGCTGCAAAAAGAGGAAGACCTGTGGGAGACATTGAAGTGGACTGTGATTGAAGACCACAAGCTCGACGGCTTGAGTTGGCTGGAAGTCGGTACCTGGTTTGCCAAGTGGGTTGAAGCTGATCTCACGCGAAAGAAGGGTATAATCACAGAGTATCTAGGGAGGGAACTCTGGATAATCTGGATTATTACTTGACCAGAGCCGGATTCATACGTCACGGATACTTTATATATATAGATGAAGAGGTTTTGCACAGTTTTGAGGATATAGAGATAGCAAGCGACCGGAAGGGTTCAGGACACCTCTTTACTTTGGTCTCCTTATGGGATGTACGTCCACTGCAGGCATCGCTGGACAGACGTAAGCGGAAGCTAGCAGGAAAGCCGTTACTAGAGGATAGGCGGTTAGCAGAGGAATACGGGGATCCTTCGGACGATGAAATGCCTGAGGGAATGTCGAATAGCTTGGATTTCCCAGACCAAGATACTCAGCGGCATTTTTGGCAGCGATTTAGGGCTCGAGACTTTGTAAAGGCTTATGCTTCCCTTAGTATGGATTGGTGGCTAAACAACCCTACACATGATGAGCAGGAAATTACCGAGATTGTGCACCTACACCTGTAAAGCGAAGGTACTAGGATAAAAAAACATTCAGAAATAGTTCGCAATACGAGAGCGATAGCTGACGGATGCCTCAAATTGATAATGGGGGAATTGGATTGATTCGCCGGCAGTGACTACTCGATTTCTGCCTAGGCTTTGTTCCCTATAGCTACCTTAGCTACTGGCACTGCCCTAGTTCCCCTTCTCCTGGCAGCCTCGATAAACTCCGGCGTCCGCTTCGCAGTATTTATTCTCCGCTGCGCACCGCGCGAAACCTTCTTCTGTTACGTAATTAGCACATCGTACCCTTCTCTCTCTCCTTCTCTCTCTCTCTCCTTCTCTCTCTCTC
>LLKJ01003530.1:0-26280 GCA_002242865.1 Clarireedia sp. CPB17
GGATGGGATGGATTGGGACGGGGTGCGGCGGACGGGATATACTTTTGGCTTGGCCACGCGAACGAAGAAATACCAGGAATTTTCCCCCTTTCCATAAGTTATTTATCTATGTCTTTTTCCCAAGTTTATTTCTTACACATCGATATGCTGGCAGAGTCCGTGTATGGAGGTAATGGCTTCTACAAGAGGAGACGTAGGGAGAAAGCTCCGGTTTCTTTTATCAAGTACAGCTCTATGTCACCGGTTGATGTCCAGCCGGCAGTATTTACTGTCTAGTATGGGATTAGATAGCATGACTTACAGGAAGTAGTAGAGGGTACAGCAGAAATACCAGTGTTAGTTAGTAGGGTTACAAAATGGAGATATCTAGTCGTTTAGTATATGATGGGTGCACAGCTTGTGAATCTTGAAAAAAAAAGAAGTTTTGGGAGCTTTAAATCTCTCTTAAAATAAGAATATGGTCGCTTCCTATGCTCTAGGTCCCGCAAGTCCATGCATTTTGTTTTTTGAATCTTGCGGACTGCTAACTATGTTTGATGCATGCATGCGTACATGATATTCTCCTGCTTTTGATGGCGCTTAAATCATATTTGTTTTATTCATATCATATCAACTCATTCCATTCATTCATGACTTCATTCACAACCTCCCTCCTATTCCATCCCCACAAATCTACCACTTCGCCTCCTTCCTGTCCAAGAAAGTCTTCAAAATCGCAATGTCGCTCTCCAACGCGGTTAACCACTCACGCAGCGCAGTCTCTACTTGCTGCTGGTCGCTCCCAAGTTTCTCATAGAAGTCTTTGCGGTACGGACACGCGGACATGGCGGCGCTGAAGAGCGGCTTTACGACGAAGCTGTGGTGGGGTTTGAGTGTGTCGCCGTAGGCGGAGCGGAAGGATACGGAGAGCTCGTCGCCGGGGGTGGAGAGGTTCTGGGAGAGAGCTTGGGCGGTGAAGTCGAGGCCGCTGAGAGGGGGTTAGTGAGGGGTTGACATGGGGAGAATGCTAGGGTGTGAAGATAGAATTTTGGGGAGTAGGTGATAGGGGAAGTGGGAGGGGCTTACCGAACGAGCCAGACTAGACCCTCTGTGGCGGTGTGTTTCTTGCTCTTGATCTCGTTGATGACGAGTTCTTGGAGGGTCTGCGATTCAGCTGGGAAAGCAGTTTGTCTTTCGCGGAGTTTCTGTATTGATAATTCGTCAGTATGTTGGGTTTGTCACTAAGACGGATATGATGGTGTTTCATGGGACCGAGGTTTCAGAATATGGAAACAAGTGGGTGGTGGAATATAATAGAGAATGCCATTGCAGACGTACGTTGATGTTGCCAATCATATCACTTTTGACGGGCTTGAAGGCTGCGGAGCCGAGGACATCTACGAGGGAGATGATGTTAGCTGATAGTTGCTTCAGGGAATGGGGGGAGAAGAGAGGAAGAAGAGACAGGGGCCGCAGAGGCAGACGTACCGAAAAGTGTAGTGAGCGACTCGGAAGCTTCGAGGAACTCAGTAGTAGGGATTGCATTGTCCTTTTCCTTCTGGACGGGAACATCGACGAAGGACCTGTTGATGGTGTCGATGAATGTTTTACCGGCGGGGATTGGAGCTGCCATTTTGTTTGTATGTTGGTTTGCTGAAGATAGGAATTGGAAGTGGTTTGTTGGCTTGTATGTTGGAGATCAAGAGTAGCTTTGGCAGATTCGAGGGAAGCGATTGATTGTATTTATCTTGTTAACAGCGATACGCGCCGAAGGAAGAGTAAGGTAGGATCAGGAGTGGAAGTTGGAGACGGCAGGTGAAACTGTAGTAGCTCGTAGATCAGGACAGCGATACGATTAATCGGTTTGCAGGGTGGTAGGGGTAACAGCTGTTTTTGGCTGCGGTTTGGTGGGGCCACAGGAGCAAGCAAAAGCGGGGTTCCATATCTGATCGGGCCCTGAAAGGCTTGTTCCGTGCTGCGATGTGCGTGAATAATAGCGCGCGGCAGCTGAGACCTAGAACGACTTCATCGTCCCTGTGGAGCAGAATATGAATGAAGATATATTTCGTGCAAGAACTTTCATTTATCATATCCAAGTGCCGATGAGGAGCCAGGTAAGGAAGGGGGGGGAAGGGAAGCCATTGTGCGGTGAAGGCGCCCTTGCTTCTTTCTGCTGATCTATGTCTTATGTCTCGAACAGCTGGGGAGTACTACATCCATTCGCCTTTGCGATTTGGTCATTCTTCAATGAAGCAGCGAGTCTTTTGCCGACGGTGCGATGTCCGGCTGTTTAGGTTCGTCGGCAGTTCAATTCAACTTACAGACCATCACCGTCGCTCTCCGAGATTTGGCTGCCAAGAAAGACGATGAACCCGGGGTCAAAACTATTGATATGATATGGCGGCCGCAGCAAGTGTCGCGAAAGCTGATTTTACGTCTTAAACAGCCGTTTCGCCCGTAGAACATACTTGGGCATTGAGTAATCTACTATGGAATTGACGTTGGCTTTGCGCAAGCTAAAGGTTCAGCTCTTAGTAGCGTCCATTTGTGACAACCTCCACCTCAGTTCTGAAGAACTGGAGAACTCCAAGCGGTTGGGGAACGGTGGGCTTCTCTTCCTGGAAGTCGTCTAATATCAATTGCGTGCCTGCCTACTACCTCGTTTACTTGTCTGTTATTATACCTGCTTATGCACAGTTGCACCGGCTTATGTATGAAGCCTGTCTGTGGCGGAAGTTGCTAGTCGCTGCCTCTGTCTTGAAATTTCCGTGTTTGGAATGTGGGGGCCCTGTAACACGCCTTATCGTAGACAGTAAACGGCGAGGTCAACTCGCTACTCCATTGTCCGCAAGCGTTAGAAATACACCTTTCCATCCCGGAGCTATTAGTGATCATACCACACATTTCAGCCGCCGAGTAGTAAATTATCATTGGTCAGCTTTCACATAATGGTTCCTGGCAGGCATGATATTATTAATCCATCCGCATACTCTACCTACATACTACGAGTGCATCTTCCGCAAGTTATCTGTGGGCAATGACGCCGCCGCGGGGCAATGACAATGTTATTGGGTGAAGACAAAGAGCTGCACAGAGATTACTATCATGCAATGAAGCTTTAACCACAAACGTTCCATACTAAGCTGCCATCTTATCTGGCTTCTTAGGCTGATAACGCCGAATTCTTACAAAGCTATGGTAGTTGAAACTTATATCAAGCTCCTTTCGCCCTGCTAGATATGACCTCAAAAATCGCAACTATCATCATAATCATCAGTCATCCACAATCATACAGTTATCTACAGCCACACAGCTATCCACAACCACAATCACCTCTCCATGTCTGGCAACGGTAAAAAAGTCTTTTTGACTGGGGCCAGTGGCTTCGTGGCATCTCATATCCTATCCCAACTTATAGAGGTACGTCCACGCCGGAGTATCTTCTTCTCACGCCTCGTTCCATGACTTACAATAAACTTCAGGAAGGGTACAAGCCTACGGCAAGTGTCAGGTCTCAACCAAAGGTCGATCAGATCCTGGAAGTACATCCTGAGTGGAAAGGCAAAGTCGAATTTGCATTCGTTCCCGACATTGCTGTACCAGGCGCTTTCAATGAAGCTTTAGCCACTGAGGCCGAGAAAGGCGGCTTCGACTACATCATTCATACTGCATCACCTGTTACATTCACTATCAAGGACGTCAAGAAGGATCTTATTGATCCCGCCATCAATGGGTGAGCAATGCACAGTCGTATATGACCATGATATCTAACTTTTCAAATGACGCTCGAGGCTCTGAAGGCCGCTCACGAGAAAGGAGGCAAGCAGCTCAAACGCTTTGTACTACTCGGAAGTGCAGTCTCAGTCCTGAATTCTTACGAAGATATGACCGTTCAAGGAAAGGCATATACAGAGGATGATTGGAATCCAGTTCGTCTTTTCCCGTCGACGACTGTATCTAGTATCTCTAACACTTGCCTAGGTAACCGAAGCTGATGCAGTATCTAGCCAACATCCCGTACTAGGCTACAATGTTGGCAAAGTCCAAGCCGAGAAAGCAGCTGTACGTTTGAGCATTATTCTTCCCCTCAATTACAATTGCTGATAGGTAAATTTTCAGTGGAAATTCATGGAAGAGAAGAAACCAGTCTTTGATCTTGCAGTTGTCAATCCCGATGTCATCCTTGGACCTATGCTCCAACCAGTTCCCGGCCCTAAGAATGTCAACGAAACCAATGAGTTCGCCTGTTACGCTTTCTTCAACGGTACCCACAAGAACGTAGAAGATGCACAGTTTGCATTCTGGGATTTCGTAAGTCTTTCAAACACTCTCATTCCGTCCGGAAATTGCTAACACATACTCCCAAGACCGATGTCCGCGATGTAGCACTTCTGCATGTCATCGCACTCACCTCACCCCTCGCTTCCAACAAACGTATTCTCACCTATTCCGGTTCTCTTTCGCCACAATTAATCGTCAATACCATTCGCAAGAACTTCCCGGAATTGGAAAACAGATTGCCGAAGGGAGGAGATGAAAATCAAGTTTTTCCTAAGGGGTTGGCTCCAACGCCGCTGAATCCGGCTAGGGGGTTGGAGATTATTAGAGATGTTAAGGGGAAGGATTGGAAGTATAGAAGTTTGGATGAGAGTGTGACGGATACGGTGAAGTGTGTTTTGGATTTGGAGAAGAAGTGGAATGCTTGAGTGGGCTGGGGTGATGTTTTATCATACTCGGGTTGAATTATGGTTCTTGGATATATGTAGCGTAGCGTATGCTCCTAATGACTGGTATTCGTTTTACTCGAGCGAGTCTCCAGTAGTAGATTGAGAATTAAGTGGAGTCTGATAAAATTTATAGCGACATGCGTTTACTAATCTCGTGCTGGATCCATAACTGCGTTCGTTCAGGAATAAAGAGCCCCAGTAGCAACGAGGAGCTCGACAACACGTAGCATCGTGAAGGGCCTCAACATGAGGCTCTTTTGACATTGCTGGCTGAGTCTAGAGTTCGGAAAAATAGCTATAATTCAGAGTTGTGCTTACTATATTGCAAACATGTCGATTACCATATCCTTTTCCTGCAAAGCCTAGAGTTCGCCAACATCAAGCTTACCGATGAGGAACATATGCATATACGTATACAATATAGGAAGACGTCAACCCTAGGTTGCGAACGGTCAAACATAGGTATAATACATGGTTTTGAAATCCAGGGAACCCACCGTAGGTGTACCCAGCCCGGTGCATGGGTATCTGCCAGGTTTTACTTCGCAGCCTACGAATCATACCTACCTACTCCAGAGTAACTTGTCTATTCGTCGTTCGCCAGCGTCCAAAAGTGCTATACCCCGCCTTAGACCACGAAGATGTGGTCCTCGCCCAGGAAATTAAGTCGTGTGTCTCAACCTCGCGAGCGGGAACACGGATTTATCTTTACGTCCCCCGGTATGCAGTCTTTGTAGATAGACTTCTTGTAGTAGATAGGGCAGTTGTGTAGAGGCGAGATCAGGTAGGGGAGGTAGATAAGCTAGCGGGAAAAGGGGGAGGATGGTTGCGGGGGTGGTAGGAAGGATCAGATGGTTGCTAGGGGAAAGTGAGTGGTGGAGATGAGAGGGGGTAGATATGGAGATGGAGGAGAAAGGGGGTTTCAGGAAACTAGCCAAGGAGGAGCAGAGGGTGGAAATGGGTGAGATATTGAAGGTTTTGGGCTCGACATGAAAGACGAGATTGAGAGCATGAGAAGGCGTGCGAGAGGTGAGAAGGGATTAAGGAGAGGAAGGCAGAAGTGCAGCAGCTTTTGGAGAGACTTAGGGTGATAAGAATAGGGAGTTGCGGAAAAGAGGGGGGAGGAGAGGGGGTTAGATGGGAAGATCGGCGTAGGTAGCGTAAGTAGAGTATAGAAATTGGTTGACAATTAGATGCGAGGGAGAATCTGAAAAAGATATAGAAGGAGGCTGAGGTCCTCAGGATGAAGAATGAAGTGTCAAACTCGGATATATGGCACTTTAGTATCTTAAGCATCGTGCCTATTATCATTTTCCATGGTTCCTGCGCAGAATCAATCACTCTTCGATGCGATCTCTGCGTTGTACTTCAGTGCAGTGGACATAAAAATTGAATAGATCAGCTAAAAGAAGAGATTTTAATGCCCAACCCAACCCAGATTGCATAAGCCCTAGAACTGGGCACAAGAAATATCATCAACGCCATTTTCCTTTTGTGTCCGGAAACACAATCATACTAGCATGAAACCGATTCAATCAATCCATGATGACAGCGAACTCAAAGTCAGAAACTTTCGATCTTCCTTGTCAGATGTTGTCGAGTTTGAGATGCCATTTCGGTGTAAAGTGCTGAAGGATAACGGCGAACTGTCGAATAACGAGTTTACGCACGTAGAAGTACTATAACTCTAAAGGAGGCGGATACCCAACACCCCAGGGTATCATCTAACATTCCCTTGCCGGTTCGAAGATCCCGAACTTGCCACCTGGCTTGATTGTCGTTTTCTGAGACATGTGCCGGACCTCAGTCGTACGATAGTTCATGATCCAGTCCATTCGATCGCCGATAATTGCCCACATACAAAATTTCAAATTCAAAAGGTTTCCTCAACAATGAAACCAGAGCTGGTCGCTTCCAGTACGATCTGGTCGACGTCGAAAGGTGGAATCATAAGCATCTCATCATATCCGTGTTGATACCCTTGCTCCGAGTGAGGTTCTTCAGAATGTAAGGCATTGTGAAAATGCGCTCCCTCCATTTCTGCGGGTGACACTACGTCAAATACGTCCTGATCGAGAATAGCAGGCTCTGGGTTGTTGGCAAGGGCCGAAGGGGAGGCGACTGAGTTCGATTCTTGATGCGCCGACTCGAAGTCGTCAGAGTCATCACTCATTTCGGTTGAAGTATCAGAAACGACAGAAGATGATACCGAGAGCGCTGGGTCAACCTTCTCTTCATATAACTCCGAGTCAAAACATCTACCGGGAAAGGCAGCTTGAACCTGCAGTCTTTTCTCCTTATTCCACAACGACTCCGATGTAAGTACAAACACACTTTCATGTCCACAGCATTCTGAGCTTCCATACCTCTCTACCTGATGTGATTGGATCATCTCTGAAAGAACTATATGACCAGATTTCCGTGCATATCGAACGGCACGACATATCTGGTGCTCAAAATATAATCCTTCCATCTCAGTAGATTTCATAAGTATAAATTGGACCATATCTAGTCGGCCATGCTCGGCTGCCCCCTCAAGCGCCGTGTGTCCATCCCAATCTCCTCTATGCGCAAAAAGATTTGCACCTGCTGCGAGCAGCAGCTGAAGGATTTTAAAGTTCCCGTTGATTGCTGCAAATTGAATCGCGGTTGCTCCTCCGCATTCGGCCGGGCTAGCGTTTGTGTCCGCATTGGATTCGATCAAAATTTTAACTATTTCGTCTAAGTCGATTTCAGCAGCCATCTGAAGAGCTGTTCTACCATATTTTTGACATGGTAGCAAATCGATATTGGCACCCTTCATTAAAAAAAGTCGAACCTTTTGAGGAAGGTTTCGGGCAACTGCACTGTGAAGAAGAGGCCATGTGCTTTTGCAACGGTTGATACGCGCACCGTTGGCGCTAAGGAGTTCTACCATTTCCTCAATATTTGGTGAGGCCAAACTACAATAATGAAATACGCATTCAGAGACACCGTGATAGCGATCTTCGTCAGAACAAACACTCACATCCGCGCCAGCGTCTAGCAACATTCGCACCAAATGGATATCCATTACCGAGATAGCTGTAGCTAGAGCTGAATCTTGAGGGCTGTGTCTAACCAAGTAGTCCCCGTCATTTAAACATCCCAGGAATGTGTTCTGCGGAGAGTGAGTAATGTCAACCCCGGCCTCTACGAGCAGACGAGTTGATTCATGATCTCTGTTCTTGATTGCAGTAGTAACAGCAGCTCGACCATAATCGTTCGGTTTCGTCTCTAAATACTTTCGAGTGACACCTAAGAGTTTCCCATTATGCTGTAGAAGCAAGCGGATGATCTGATAGTTGCCAGTATTGGTTGCCTCCCAAAGTGCACCAGAATCGTACGGATGAGCGCCTAGGTAAAGAAAACGCTTCACCATATCGATCTCTCCACTCGCAACACACACCTGGAGCGGACTCGGAAATCTGCTGTCCTTGGAAGGAATATTGATATCGGCGCCGCGTTCTAGAAGGAGTTCGATAATGTGTTTGCGCTTACGACTTAGGGCTGTGGTCAATGGCGTATGCCAAATCAACAAATTTGTGGTTTCAGCATTGACTTTGGCACCGCGGGAAAGAAGTAGGTGAATCATATCATCTGAATCACCTGCACAGGCAATCTCAAGCGCTGTCTGCAATATCTCGCCAAAATGACTCCCCGCCAGAGACGCTCCCGCCTTCAGTAAAATCTCCACGACAGCAAGGTTACCACTTTTGACTCCAGCCTGTAGAGTAGTCGTTTCCACAAATTTTCTAATACCATTTTGGATATAGGCGAATGTTGTGAAGGGTGATGCATTAACATTAGCACCATGGTTGAGCAAATAGCGTACCAAATAGAGGTTTCCCTTTCTTGCTGCAATCTGAAGGGCGGTTGGCAATCGTGTGTAGTTGTGTTGTGTTCGGTTTGGATGCGCTCCATGCGCAACAAGTAATTCCACCATTGATACATCATCCATAGCCACGGCCAATTCGAGGCTAGTCTCCGCTCCAGGAATCGCCAAGTTTAAATCGACCCCCAAGGGCAACAAATACTGCACGACCTCTTGCTTGCCACTCTGCACCGACAAAAGAAGAAGTCCTTCGACCACCCCACAATTAATTTTTGATTTACCTAAACATGCCAAGAGTAAATCGACTAGTTCAATACTCCACATCTTCAAATCAAGTTTAAGAACTTTCTTGAGGAGGTCATTCCACTGTAGGATCTTATCATCAAGAACTGGGTGCTCTAGGAGGAGCCTCGCAATGTCTATATCAAGGTATCTTCGCAATACTGAGAGAATTAGTGTAAGTGGATTGAATTTTGCGCCTGCTCCAATCAGCAAAGACACCAAGTTTTTGTGTCCCTTTGCAACTGCAACTTCAAGATTGCTCTGCCGGCTGTGTCGAATTGGGAAAGCAGACTCGGCGTCTGGACTGATATTAGCATCGAGTAGAGCTTTGGCGAGCCTTTCATCATTTGCAGATACAGCAAATTTCAAGAGCTTCTCAGCCGCGGCCATGATCGTATGGTTTCGACTAGCTAGCAGTTCACGCAATGATTCCACTCCGTGTTTTGAGCGGCATATTTCTAGAAGTCGCTCACCATGCCTTTCTCCATTTTCTTCAATATTATTAGAAAGTGTGTATACAGCTGTCAGAAAATCGACATAAGGTGTGTTTGTGTGTAATGTTGAAACTTGGTCATTTCCATCAGGACTAAGTGGGTGGAAGGAATTGATTTGTCGGATCTTTGCATGATATTTACTATGATTCTCGTTATTGAAGGGATCTGTAGAATCATCGGCTAGGACTTTCATCCACTTCCCAGGCCAGTCATGCACCCCTGAGTCATTCGTGGCTGATATCGCAGACTCGAGAGCAAGAGATGAATGTGTCGGTTCAAGCTCAAACTGAACCGTCCATGTTACCGAGCCTCTGGCCGCCTGAGACTGCACTAATTTCAATCAGAAACAGACAACAATAACCAAGATATCCAGTTACCTATGCTTGTAAAGAGCGAACAGAATTCAAACCAAGGTAGGTTGGATGAAAGTACGGCTGGCAAAGCAGTTGCGGGAGGGGTAGCAACCACGGCCTCAGATGTGTCAGGAGGGGTTCCATGGCCTGAAAGAAGGCTCAGCATGAGCATATAGCGAGTATATTGAACTTACACGCTTCTAGCCTTTCCGCAAACGTCTGATAGCTGTGCCGATGTCTGGCCTTCGCAATGCTTTTCTCTGTGCGAACACGGCCTCCTATTTTGACCATGGATTGCTTGTTCTGGGATGTTCGCTTTTCAACACGATGAAGGGTATGTTTCCATCCATCTTTACTCATATTCTTTCGAAGTCCCCACTTCTTGAGGGCTCCCTCATATTGCGCTTTGCTATCGCGAAAGATCAGCTCAGCTGGGTTTCAGAAATGCTCCCAAGAAATAAGGCAATTAATTACCTTCTCTTGAAACTATGCTTTTCAGCCATAGCTTCAATGACATCTTGGAGAGATAAGTTTTCTGTGATGTAAAGATTCTCAATAAATTGCTTATGCTGTTCCCATTCAGCAACGTTCGCGGCCCTCATGCCCTTATCGGCTGTAGTTGCTAGCATATTCAATGCGTGTTTTCCAGATTAATGATAATTGATATTAGATCCGTGAAGTAAAAGATGCCATTAATGAGATCCTGCACAGGGGATGTAGTTTTGTGAAATGGTTGAAAAGTAAAATTGTATCGCAAGGTTGGTAAAGCCTTGGATGATGGTATTTCTGCCTGGAGAAAGGTACTGTACCACAATGCACATAATCGCGGCAATGCGCTCTTGTGCGCCGCGCTACTCTGTGATTCGATGCTGCCAAAATCTTTGTTTCATTATTCATGACAATGCAGGCATTCGGTGCAACCCGGGCAAGGTTGAGGGGGCTGATTAAAGATGTGCTGTGATTGGCTTGCTCCGAAATCTGGATTTCCATCTGGGGTGTCCAGAACCATACGTCAACTTTCCCACCCCTAGTAAGTCGATCCTTGCGTGGTGGTCAGTGAGTGGCCAGCCCCGAAATCTGCATTTCTGCGGCCACATTGTTGTAACTATGCGTGTTAATTACCGATCGCCAACGGATATGGGATTGTTTCATGGATTGCTACACCCCTCGTTGCGTGAGAAAGTGAAGAAGTTATTCGCCAGTTCCTAAATCTGTTTTTACTCACCAACGAGCGGCACGCTCAAATACAGATTTCTGAAATTTCCGTATTTTAGCGTCATGAGGGCCACCCTCATCGCCCATTACCCATGTAGCGCAGCCTCATGGTTCCTTGCGTAACTCCAGTTTTGTACGCCTTTCATGGCCAAAGGACTTATATACAGTCGTCTTGCTCTGATAGTAGAAATACACTTTCAATCAAGTCCGGTTCACGACTGTACTCAGACTACTCGACTCTCGCCCGGAACTATCTCGAGAAATTGAAGCATTCCTCATTCTCGGCATACCACGAACACAAGAAATGCCCCTATCGATCGAAGCTCTCATCTCAATCATAACACTGGCTGTCACCGGCCCATCGGCTTTGCTGTATACCTGGCAAGTCATCAATTCCAGGGAATCTCGCGAGCAACAGAACTCCGGCGAGCTCACCGGAGCTTCGCAACTACAAAGCACACCGCAGTATGCACTTAGACGCGCTAGAAGATCACGGAGTTGGATGAGATTGCGCAGAGGAGTGACGATTGATAGTGATGGCGATAGGACGATGGATATGGAGGCATGCTTCGAAGATATAGAGATGGGTGAGTCTGCGATTGTGCTGTGCAAAGTATAGTGACGGTTGTTAACTTGGAATAGACATATTGTCGGTTGTAGCAATGTAACAGGCCTACAGTGTTGAAAAGGCATGCAGGTGCTTCATTGAAAGAATATGTTGGCGGATTTGATGGATAAAGACATTCAGTGGTCTTGTTCGACGGAGATCTTTGGAAAATATGTTCACTAGATGTGTAGATGGTTATGGTAGATGGGTATATTAGCATCAGTGGACACTGTGGATGGAATAAAACTTACTTTACAAGTCCTCGCATCATCCATCTGGCTTAAATGTGCAACAATATTAGCAAGAACATCTGGAGATCCTATGGATACTCTGGATATATCCTCAGCAACTTGCTGGATAGCCTTTGAACTTTAAACACAAATAAGGACGCCGTTGGCACATCTTTATTGTTGCTAAGCCTGGGACACTGCGAGCACATAACTTGCTGTCAAATTTGCGACTTGTCCGATGGACTTGCATTTCAACCTTCGTATTCTTGATTCTATCCCATTGTTTCCTCCTAATATTAATCGGCGACGCCACGCTGTTCCCACACTCAGAAGCACCATGCTAGTTTACCTGCAAACACATCGTTGACACAACAAATAACCATTCCAAGAAAATCAAACGGCTTCGCGAAAAGACAACGCGGATAATTCCACCCAGGTCTCATCCTCCATCACAGCCTCCTCATACTTGGGTGGAGCATAAATACTTTCGTATCTCCTTCCAGCTCCCAATGTCTCGGCAACCCTTCCTCTCCCAATGCGTTCCTTCACGGGCCGCTCGACAAGCACTTCGTTCATACCCTTCTTCTCAGTCATATTCTGAGCACCATCCTTCTCATGCCATGCCTTTTCGTTCATAGCCTGCTCATAAGAAACTGGCCCTGCAGCACCATGTGGCTGGCTCTCGAAATTCTTCTGTCCTTGCTCGAGAGCAGCGTTCCGCTCATTTCTTTTCTGGATGAACCGACGAGCGATAACCCCAAACAGACCGGGTGCTCCTTGGAAGTTCTCGTCGCGATAATTACGACGTCCGCAGCATCCTCGACGAGGGCCATAACTTTGACCAGGAGGACAGTAGGATTGGCATTGGTTTTCTGTCTTTCGCTTGCAGCACATTGCGACGATTGGAAAAGGATTATTTTTGTAGTGGAAGTTTCCGTTGGATAAGTATCGAGTATGGATTCGAGCTGGATAGTCTTGCTTGAATTTCGTAGAGAGATGAAGCTTGTGAATTCAGAGGAAAACCCAGTGAGCTGAAGTTCTGCCTTTATACGCACTTCATGTTTGAACTTCATCCCATCTACGGCCGCAGCACTTCAAAACGCGGAGCGAAATTCCTCCAACATTTCGCGTCCTTTCGCAACATCAAACTTGCGAAGCCATGCGCTATGACATACATGTAGCATGTATCTCTGGAACGGCGTCGCGATATCCAGTATTGGGTCGTGTGGGTGTTGTACTCGTTACGGCCGTGCAAAATGTCGTAATGTGGTGCAGCGGGCGATAAGATTACGGCCGAAAGACCATGCAACGGAGGAACTTTCGAACAAATGATCCTCCAACAATCAACGATTTGTGGAAGCAAGACCTATGTCATATGGGTTTTAGACCTACCTTTATCTTGATGGCCAGAAAATGCTCGGATTAAATGAAGAACCAAAATCTACTCGGGTTCACGTGATTGAAGGTCACGTGAAGGTGCTTCGACTTAGGATGCTTGGATCTCTAGTCTCCTTATGAGAACGACTCCTTAAGTAACTGGATCTATATGCCTGACGACCAAAATACTCAGGAAATGGTCTAAGCGGGTGAAGGTTGAGTTTCCTTGCGACTCCCCAGTACAAGGATGCGCCTCAGAATCGGTTTCAAAAAGCGATTCGAACGGGAACGACCAAAGATCTCATTATCGTAGGAAGCTCGCAGGTTGCCATACATTTGACCATCCCGACAAAGACTGAGCTCTATGCTCTGTTTCCAGGCCAAAGACAGCAGAGCAGGGGACACGTCAGACTGGTGATAGGAAGACTGAACTGCCCTAGGTCGTGAAACTTACGGGTATTGAGACTAATGTCTGATCCTTGACACGGTGAAAGGGTCCAGCTTCATATCCAGAGCTGAGGACTAGCTTATGGCCTTGAGCTAAGGAAGGACATTTGAAGTGTTGTTTATGGCCGTTACCATTTATTCTTCTATATTGAAATAGGTCGAACACAGTTTCCAAATGATTCCAAAGAAATATGCTCTTCACTCAGGCTCTCGCAAAGTATTAGACGATGGTTGAGATTCAGTGATAGAGAATTGAGGATGATTAAAAGAATTGGTAGTTAGGTCTTGGATGATAGCAACACGGAGTGGATATTCGATTTATCTGCAGCCGCCTCCATTTTTTGCCGGTTCCTGGCGGTTTCGGTGACGAATACGTCTAATAGGGTATGAAGATAAAGCGTGGATAATTATGTTGTATTTATTCTTGAGCTTTGCGAATCATATCGAAAACCAATTTCCTCTCTTGTCGCCGTACCCTGTTCCGAAATAGACCCTCTCACATCCCAATCATTCTTCCTACCATCTTACTGATACCGTCCCATGCCCCCTCCTGCACATGTTGAAATCTCATAAACCCACAACTCTTGCTCTCTACATGTTGTACCAGCCCACTCAACAGCTTGAACTGCCTTCCACACGCTCGATTGGGACAGTGATACAGCTAGAGTTCCCAAATATCAGCAAGGACCGGACAAGCAGACACGCGAAAGGCGAAGAAATATGGGAACAAGTAGGGCATTTTTAAAAAGACGAAACTCGAGGGAGTGGCTATACTCACGTCCTGCTCATGTGCAGGGCTATTCAAATGTTTATTCAAAGCATCCAAAGTTGCTGTCTGCCGAGGACAAAGAAAGCATTCATAGGCATAACCGTTCCACGATCGTTCAGTAGCGGTGGTGTTAGTTGAGGTATAGTAGTTGAGAAGTCGATTAGTGATAATATGGTTTGGATCAAGACGACGAATCGCATCGTTGATCTGCTGACGGTTCACGCCAGAACGACAGCTGCCGGATTCGAGGTGGATGATAACACCGGAGCAGTTGCAGAGGTAGTATTGCAAAAGGGACGTCTGAGACTGCTGCCGACGTGAGCTCGGGAATATTGATGCTGGAATAAATAGGATTAGTTGCGTACGTGGGAATATGGATGTCCATCCAGGATAGCGCCATAGCATAACAGATGGATCTTATCTCGAGCAAAATATATGAAGTTATCGTACCTGCATTAGATTGTTGGCATTTATGAACATACGTCTGCACGGAACGCAATACCGATCACTGTGTGAAGTAGCATGATGTCGTTCACGGGACTCGAAAGTGTAGAAACTGGAGTAACAGGCATCACAATCAAATTCCGGCTCTAATACTGGTTCATCGATGAAGGAATTATACGATTGTTGGTGGGCGGAGCTGTTGTTGACATGTTGGTTGTAACTGTTCTGGCTGACGAAATTCCTGTCACATGGGTAGCAGTAGTATGCCATGATGTTGAGAATTTTGGCGATAGTGAGAAGGAGATTAGGAACGATTGCAATCGTTGATGAACCAACGCACCGAAATGTGGAGTTGGAGGGGTTGAGATTGACAAGAGGGCGGCATGAGTGCCTATGGCACGTGTTGTTGCCATTTGAGAGATTTCGGAAGGTACGTTTATCTTTGAGGGCGTTCCGAAATTCACGCATTGGTACTTCCCAATGAACCTATTGGAACCTCCCATAGGTGTATTGACGCCAATGAGGTGGCGGCAGTGATGTTAGGCGCCGGCATGGCTTGTTTAAAGCACGTTTCCAACCAACCATATACATTTGAAGTTGACAAAATTCCACTGCTCAAATCCGGATATAAGACTAGCCAGCTTTGAATTCCCGCGGAATTCACTTCACGGCTTCCAAGGAGCGCGCTTTCTCACTCTGGTCTGGGAAGCATACTCGGATGCAATGATACTATCGAGAGTCCGAAAAACTTCCCATGATGCAAGGCACCTGGAGAACGTCCTGCTTTCCATTTAGTCGTTCCAAGGTAGAGAGAGCCTACACACGTCCGTTCCTCAATCCCACAACTGAATTTGGAAACCTCAAGTCAGAACCTCACGACAAATTCAACCAATCTGCTCACTTCACATCCATATTAAACCACCGCTTCATTTATCCGCAAACTCAAGAAGTACATATATACAATGCTCATTTCGGCTCTCTCAAACCTAAAGCAAATTCGCAGCTCTATCCTTCAGGATATTACCACTCTTGACGAACAATGTCATAATATTCATAATTCCAACCGCATACACCGCACTTCTAGCATTTGCCGCCATCTCCGAAGTGTTGTTCACATAAATAAAATTATACACCGCACGACTGACAAGGTATCCCCCAGACAGCAAGTTCAGTGTTCGGGCTGGGAGACCAGCCAGATTTCCCGCAACTACTGCTGCTGCGAAAAGACCAATGTTCTCCATACCGTTCGTCTGAGCTGCTTCGGCTCGGAGAATGCGGCCTTTGGTCTGTGGTTCTGATGTTAGTATGGGTAGGGAGATTTCGGTAAGAATAGGGGAACATACAGCCTCGTCGATGCTCTTGTCCGCATCGAGGTTGTCGGAATATTCCCGCGGATTGCGGTTATCGAAGTTACTCGATCGAGTAATGGCATAGCTATGGGGTAGGATACTCAATACCCAGGCTACTGGGATCTGCAGGATAGTCGTTAGATTATGCTTATCTGGACGTAACGTGAGGGAGGGACTTACGGAGTAGAAGGAAAGATTGCTGGTGGTGTCGAAGAGTCCGGACATTTTGATGTATACTCAATTGGAATTCTGAAATTTTTTCTGATTCTGAATATGATTTTCTTACGAAGAATGGCCTTTATGAAGTATGGTCGTTCTAAATTTCGATACTCGACGTCATAGTTGATGTCAACCTCGATAAGTATAAACCGGGGCACTTTAAACTGCAATAGGCTAAGACCTCCGCATCCGAACGTACATTTGTGGTGTAGACGTCGACGACTTTATTAATTGATTTCTACGCAGAAATACATTCGTGAAGCCACAGTATTTCATCGCATCCAGAAAGACTCATCTCAAAGCATGGTGGATCTTTGAGGCAGCAGTTGCAATTGCTACAGGAATTGGTTTTTAAACAGCCTTAAGTGTATATTTCCGCGGCGTCTTCTTGATGCCACTGGGTGCGTGAACTTTCACCAGTTTTCCTGTCCATCTCGATGTTACTTTCCAGCCAGAAGAATGCTGTCGTTTGTCTGCTTCTTGTCCTTCGCATAGCCTGTGTCCCTCCTTTTCCTGTCATACCGAAGGGATGCATCGATGTTCAGAGTACACGAACTCCAGTTAACTCCATGACTTGACCTCGAATCCATATCTCTCGTTCTTTCCTTGTCCTTAAATGCTTTCCGACATTTCATTTCCATTTTCCACTTATACTCCATTCCTCTCAAGTAGTCTTGAGCGTCCATTTCAACAAATCCTTCTCAACAACCTCATCCTTTCTCCCCACCAACTCTTCCACATCCCACCGCGCATCCAAGAACCTCCCATTCAACCACTTCAAATCCTCCAGGTTCTTACTCAACCACACGCAAAAACCTCCGCAAAGATCGTTGCTATCGACCAAATCTAGCCACTCGGATTAGCATTCCAACTCCACTTAGCACTTTTGGTACAAACATAAAACCTAACTCGCCTCCTTTGACCTGTCTCTGAAATAGACAGCGAAAGAAGACGACGTAAATGGAAAACCAAAACCCAAAACTTACAAGGCAAAAAAACATCCGGCGTATTCGGCGTCGCCGTTGGTGTCGCAACCGCCCCCGGATGCACCGTCACCGCAACCAACCCCTCATCTCCAAACTGTCTCGCGATCATCTCCACCAACCGACTCTGCGCAAACTTACTCACACAATACCCGGTATTCGCAATCGGGCCATCGAGCAAATTCGCGGCCAGACTTCCGACCACGAAAAATCCCTTCCTCCCCCGCTCACTCTCCAACATCAACGGAATCAAATAATGCGCGCAGTGATACGTCCCCACGGTATTAACATCGAAGTTCTTCTGGAAATCATCCGGGTTTCCTTCCGTGACGCGCAGGGTCACGGGGCCGGGGTACGCGGCGACGGGGATGAGGATGTCGAGGCGCTGGAAGGTGGTGCGGATGTGGGTTGCGAGGGCGGAGACGGAGGAGGAGGAGGATATGTCGGTGGGCTGGATGGAGATGGTTGTGCGGGGGGAGAGGAGACGGGCTTTTTGCGCGACGAGCGCGAGGTCGGAGGGGGTGCGGGAGGATATTATTATTGCGGAGGCGCCGGCGAGCGCGAAGCTGTAGACGAGGTGTTCGCCAATGCCGGTGCTGGCGCCTATGATGGCGACGACGAAGGGGGTGGNGAGAGGGTTGTTGGTTTATCTGGAGGAGTGGGTGGAAGGATGTATGGATGGGTGGCGGGTTTGCTGGATGGATTGAGGGAAGGATGGATGGATGGATGGATGGATGGAGGGATGGATGGGTGGATGGATGGATGGATGGATGGATGGATGGATGGATGGATGGATGGACGGATGGATGGACGGGTGGATGGATGGATGGACGGACTTGGGGTTCGGGTTGGTCGGTTGGGTGACTGGCTTGGCGGTCGGTTGGTCCTGGGATAAAAGGATAAACGAGCAATGAGCGATGCGATGAGACGATGCAATGAGCTAAGAAACATAACGAGACGAGACCACGAGACGACGTCTTACCCTTCTCGCGTACTATTCTCCATTCCACGCAGTTTATGGACATATGTACTGTACTGTATGGATCACGCATGCACCGGGAAAATGGGCAAGCAGCAGCAGAATTGGGTGGGGGAGAAGCGAGCGAGCGATGAGCGGAATTCAAAAAAGAAAGGAAAAAAACAAACACTTGTAGAATCATCCAAACTCCCCAACCCAATGTAAACTCAAATTCTCCTTCTTTCACGTCTGCTTCGTTGTCATCTCCACTACTGCCTTGGGTGCGTGGGTAGACTTTCTGCTGCCATAAAAATAAACTGGGGAGAGGAGAGATGACTAGGAATGGTATGGTATAACAGCGCTCAGTTTAAGTGTACACAGCCGATAAATGAATTCATGCCTTTACTTTACTCTCTGCGCTATAATCTTGGTTGGTGAATCAACAATGAAGTTCTTGCCAAATCGCCGACCGTTCAAACATTAGGATCATACTCAGAGGAACGGAAGTGGTAGAAAGTTTTTAGATATGATCAAACACCGAATGAAAGTCTTAAGAGGCTAACCATAGCTATCAAGTGCAGAAATGCACACAGGCATGCAGCAACAGAAACAACTTTTCATGATAAATCATCGCCATGTAAGATTACCACATAGGGTAACTAATACGAACACATTATCATGAGACATGTCATCTTAACTCATCATCCACCTTCCCAAACCACCTTGCGAAAGCAATAAATACAGACAAAGAGGCCAACCTCGCTCAGATAGGCATACGGCAACGATCCTACATGATAAGTCAGCTATGGGAAACTCCAGTCAGGTGTTTCGGAGCATAAACATACCATAACTAGAACCACGGCAAACATGCCAAGCAAATATAGAAGAAAAGAAATCCGTATACTAAATACCATAACCCCACTCAAAATCACCATAAGCGCCATATTCTACACGGAAAAAGTCGTTCTCGCAGTAGTCCAGGAGAAGAAGTCGTCTCTCGATAACATCAACCTTGATTCGCTAGCCACAACATCAGCAATGTTTCTAGGCGAGCACAGAAAGGCCAATCACTCACACCGCGGGAAAGTTCTGGAAAACGAGCGAGCAACATAGAACTGATAGCCTCTGTTGTGTAACGAGGTTTACACATCTCTTGCGAGGGAATTTTACCATTGGCAAGAGGGGCGTGTGTTGCCAAATATGCGATAAAACGGTCATGCTTCTGGGACCATGAATGAGGAAGACCGCAGCTAGGAGCAGATTTGTTGACAAGCTCCGGTCCGGGAATTCGATAATATGTCAATATGTTCATTAATTTTCCACCAGAATCTGGCTATTTTATCCATCCTGTTAGTTTGTATCAATAGTCAAAGGAGGTTCGAAAGACTTGCATCAAGAGGGTCCAGTGGCTGGGGACGGAAATCGGTAAAAGGGGTTTTGAGTAACTTAAGACGAGCTGCTGACGCTTCTTCGCCGTTGTAGGTAGATGCGAGAGCTTTTCGGTCATGCGCACTCATTGGCTCACGAAGCATCGCGGTCATCGATGCTCTATTTCTGCCGTTGGGGTTGATATTTTCCTGTCGAGGCGGTGGCACTGCGATGAGTTAAGTCAGGTTTCATGGTAAGGTTCCCGGAGAACGTAGGAGGACGTTGTTCGGGAGATATAAGAAATCGTGGTTGCTTACTATGCACAGGCGAAAGCTGTTTAGAGAGCATAATGGATTAGCAGAGCTTGAGGGATGTGGGAGAGAGCGATAACATACAGGAATTGCAACAGCCATGATTTCGAATGGAAGCTGTGGTTGCAGAAACTGTGAAGGTATGTCAGTACTGCATCTTTCTCGAGAGAACAACCTCTTAGGATAAAGAAATGCGGAGCTACTCACCGTAGAATTTTGCTTGAAGGTGAAGAGTAGTAGCTTCGGATGATGATGGCTAAAATGACGATCAGTATAGATGGCAAGATCGCGGAAGTTCTGCCGAGAATGGCGTTGGACTGATATCGAGAAATGTACGAACTTGTGAGGGCCGACCACGAGGCTTGAGGAACACTGGAACTGTAGAAACTGTTAAACCATGCAGAAGACATAAGGTATGGATTGCCAGATCAAGGAAATACATACACTCTTCCTGGTATGCCTGGTGCTTAATCTAATTCATAGTTGTAAGCGTATGGCTTTGGGTTGTAGAATATCCCGAACAATTTCCAAACACAAACGAGGAGGTTCGTTGCTTTGGCCCTTAAAAAAAAGATTTCGCACACACCTTTTGTTCGATCTCAATAACCTTGAGTAGTTGTCGAGGCTACCGAGAAATAAAAGTCAGTACAGTGAATAGAAGATCGGTGTTGGAAGAGCGGTATTTGAGAAAGGCAGGGCAGGAAAATTAATTAGGCGGATGCAATGGTCGAGGTTATTGGTAAAGGTGGAAGTCGATGTTGACGAGGTGATTTGTTTTTCCGAAGCTGCGGAGGCAACTCACTTTGACGGTTGGTGCGAGTTCAAAGACACGACTGTTTACAATCAGATTTGGTTGACACGCCATTGATGACCTCCCAAAGGGAAGAACGGAGAGGAAGAAAGGGGTTCGTGGGTGCGTGTAAATTGAGGGAATTTATGAAGAAAAAAGATTGAAGGGCAGCAGAATTCGCCAAAGTAGAAGTTGTAAAGGCAGGAAAAGACAGAGATGGCGACAGATTCGACCGATGAAGCAGCAAAGTGGTGAGCAAACAAAAGATAGAGGACACGGAGCATTCAAAACTCGATTTGACGTACCTCTCTACTTATGTATCAACGATACTAGACTGAACCAGCTCACTGGACAGTGGCAGCTTCTGTAGTAAATACTTAGTACGCTGGCTATGGTGACTTGGATAACGACGGCGTCAAAATTCGGAGCTCAAAGTGAATATTTTGATCTTCGATCTGCATGGAAATGCCGATATCGTCGAGATCTCCGATTCAAAGAATACAGACTTCGGATGGTCGAAAGGATATCTAAATTGGCAGAATATAAAGACAACGAGGAAAGTGATACTCTCAGCAAAATTTGGAATCAATCGCCGATGATGTTTAAAGAAGTCGAGATATAAAGAAGTGAACGAGAAGTTGAAACGACGACCATGTGCTAGTTCTGAGAAGTTTCGACCCCTTACGTGCCAAGCCGTGCCGACTGTATATAGGTAGAAGGTGCGGGTTCTGAGAAAAGGCAAGAGTGAATATAGACCTTCCTTCTCCCGAGTTTCGGTTCCATCAGCCCAATCGACCGCCTCCGGAAATGTCCACAGGATTTACTTGGGAGTGTTTAGTCGAACAATTGCTCTGAAAACGCACTGGCATTCACATTCGCATTCTGCAGCTCTTGCCGACATCCAAAAAGCTTCGAAAGGCGTTTTTGCTCGTTGTATGACGGAAAAGTCAAGATCATGCCGGAAGTGATGCACATACCTGCTGGTTGAACCTCTCAGGTTGTCGACACCACGCAATCAAGCTTCTTTCCCCACTGCCATCTACGAGGACTGTTGCAAGGACGTTAGCACCTCTTCATCATGAGGTGGACAAATAGCCGTGTAATGATGGAGATGGTGGACATACATAACAAGATCTTCGCACCTCTCAATCACAGCCCGATGGTTTATATATAAGACAAAAGCAGTCATGAACCTAGTTGTACTTTATCCTTTCAAGATAATATGGTGAGATTATGCGTATATCCGGTCCTCCTTTATTACCCGAATTATTCTCATACAAGACATAGATTACTGCTCTTCATCTAAAAACGTCGCAAAGTTGCACTTCAATACCACGATAACTGCTGACATGTGTCATATATACTGTCGATCTCTAGACATCTTGGTCTTCGACTCACAAAGACCTTTTGCCATGCGATCATAATCAGGTGAAAGACATGAAGAAAATTGGTCAGAGCTACACATGTAACCAACGGGTTCGTGCATAAGTAACACTCATTTATCGGCGGATGCAACCAATTTCATCGCTCGTGAAACAGGAAGTCCAAATCATGGGCGAAAACAGCTGGCCCAGGTAGATGATTCTCGAAGGAAATGGGCTTGAATACTCTTTTTTATATGCTTTAATCCGGGATCATTAACATTCATGATGCGCGCAACTGGAAAATTGAGTGCATATAATACACAAAGCCTCTAAATTGCCATGACACCCATGCGAGTCTTCGTTGTACAAACGCCTTCCTTCCAGAAAAGATTGGAATTATGCCTACTAACTTCGAACGCAATTACAACTTTTCAGGAATTATGAAAATCGGTTCCTCCACTGATGATCGATCCGCTGCTTGGCTTAGCGACCGGTGAGCTTGCTAAGCAACGAACCACTCGGAGCACTTTGCTTATCAAATACACCCAGAAGCGATTTCCAGACGGCACCTGGCTCTTTGGACGCGTCAATACCAGTCCAGATACCAGTCTTTTGGTAATAACCGACAACTGGAGCGGTTTGGGCATGGTAAGTAACCAATCGCTTCCTTAGAGCGTCGGCATTATCATCGGATCTTTGAACCAACGGTTCGCCGGTAATATCATCCTTCATTTCAGCCTTTGGTGGGTTGAAGATCTTGTGATAAGAGCGTCCGGAAGCGGGGTGCACCAAACGACCAGTAATACGCGATACAAGGAGACCGTCGTCAATTTGGAGCTCAACGGCATGTTGCAGCTTTTGGTTGCGTGCTGAAAGCATGGTATCTAGGCTCTCTGCCTGCGCGACCGTTCGTGGGAAACCGTCAAGAATGAAGCTGCATTATGCGTCAGACTAGCTTTTGTGAAATTCTGTACTAAACTTACCCTCCTCTGCATTCTGGGTTGGTCTCAAGTTCTGCCTTGATCATGCCAATAACGATGTCGTCGCTAACGAGGCCACCTTGGTCCATGATTTTCTTAGCCTCCCGGCCCAATGGTGTCTTCTTCGCAACCTGTGATCGCAACATGTCTCCTGTAGCCTAGAAGCAATTATTAAAACATCCCTCTCCCCGCAGAAAGCATAACTTACCAAGTGACAGCATGAGAACTTTTCCTTGATCTTAGGAGCTTGGGTTCCCTTGCCTATACCACATTTAGCCGATGTTCGGAACGACGCTCAAGAACACGTTCGCATTCAAGGAATAGAGAGCACATACCAGCACCAGGAGGGCCCATAAGAATCATTCTGACGCTCCCAGAGGAGGAGGGTGCTGGGCCACCAGAAGCATGCTGAAGCTTGTCTTCGAGCTGCTTGACCCTCGATTCGAGTTTGTTCACAAGCTCTTGGAGGGCCTGGACAGTATCATCGCCAATTGGTGCCATTGTGAATTGATCTGCTTCGGAAAAACAGCAAACCAAGCTTGAAATGCAATGGAATCGATCCAAAAATGACGCAGAATCGTAGTTGAAGGGAAGCCGAGGGTAGGAACTGAGCAAAGCTTGAGCGTTAAGGTAATAGAGTGGGAAGCTCTGGTGGCTGTTAGGTATTTGCGGAACTGTACTCCAGTCCCCGCCGCACTGTAATTTAGCTTGCTCACGTACCGAATGCTGGCCCGGAGGGATGGAAAAATTCACCGAGCTAACCCCTCAACTCAGAGATATCAAGAAGAATGCCAACAGAAGCAGAAAGACAACTCGCGGGAAGAGAGACTCGGATACTTGGGCTTTATATATGAGGGCATACACCTTCCGGAGGATCTAGGAATCAATTAGACTTCAGTTCTACGTGAGCTTACAATGCATTACTTGGACGTCAACTCCGCCCGAAACTCCTTTGGTGCGGGTACCACGGTACTTCTACTACGTATACGGCTGCGACATCGAGGTTAATTTGACCACTAAGACTACTTTGAATGAGTAAACGCGAACATGTGAAGCATTTCTTTTAGCCAATTCGACCTTCCTATGCCCCAATCCCGAACATCTCCAAGTTCCACATTGCCGCCATCTACCCGCTCTGGAGAAAGGTAAGCTGCGGCTCCAAGATGTTCCTGGTCAAGACGACTCTATGCACGTGACCTGGCCGCATCTCGGTTTGGAGCTAGCTCCACTCGCTCCAGTAGCCTCTAGCCATCAGGTAGCTTCTTGCCGCGAGTACCTGAGAGCATCAGCCTTGTCAAAGTTGTCAACAATTATTTCGAATTTCCGCACAATAATACCCCCCAACTGACAATTCATCATGCCTGCTACCACTGCGGAAACTCTGTCTCTTGTCACCAGAAATGTCTCTGTTGCACCATTGGTGTTACTTTCAGCAGCAGATCATTATGGACGTTCAGCCAAAGGCACGCGCAAAAGAGTGGTTGGAGTTCTGTTAGGACAAAACGATGGGAAGAACGTACGGGTCTCAAACAGTTTTGCTGGTACGTGGGATATTTCAGGAATCACCTCAGGAGCTCGAGACGTTTTGCAGACATTCGGATACTAACAGAGGGTACCAACAGTTCCATTCGAAGAAGATGACAAAGATCCATCAGTATGGTTCTTGGACCACAACTATGTCGAGTCGATGAATGATATGTTCAAGAAGATCAATGCGAGGGAAAAGCTGATAGGATGGTATCACTCCGGGCCTAAGCTACGAGCTTCAGATCTGGAGATCAACGAACTATTCAAGAGATATACCCCAAATCCATTACTTGTAATTATCGATGTTCAACCCAAAGAGGCGGGCGTACCAACAGACGCATACTTTGCGGTAGAGGAGATCAAAGACGTGAGAATTTTCCTGAGGAAATAGTTGAGGAAGTATTAACAGCCCAAATAGGACGGGACAACCACATCCAAGACCTTCGTACACACACCATCAATCATCGAAGCTGAGGAGGCAGAAGAGATTGGAGTTGAACATTTGCTGAGAGACATCCGAGATGTGGCGGTTGGGACCCTTTCGACAAGAATCACAAACCAATTACAGTCATTGCAAGGGTTGCATTTACGGTTACGAGATATTGGACAATACCTACAAAAAGTCCTCGATGGAACTCTCCCTGTCAACCACGCCATCTTAGGAAATCTTCAAGATGTATTCAACCTCCTTCCTAACCTCTCTACACCAAAGACCTCCTCTCGAATCCCCAATGGCGCCGATGCACCTGTCGAGAACAACAGCGAACTAGCACATGCGATGAGCATCAAGACCAACGATCAACTGATGGCAATCTACCTAAGTAGTTTGATTCGAGCCATCACCGCCTTCCACGACCTAATCGAAAACAAAATCCAAAACAGACAACAGCAAGAGGAGAAAGAGGCAAAGAAGGACGAGGCTAAGGATGAGAAAGACAAGAAGGCAAATGGCGTTAATGGCGTAAATGGAGAGGGGAAAGACGGAAAGGAAGTGGAAAAGGAGAAAGAGGATAAAGAAAAGAAGAAGTGATGATTGAAATGATGATGATCGGATGGGATTTGGTTCGCATTATGTGTTTTAATGGGAGCATTCAAATTCGGCATGACATGACATATAAAAATGATGTGTCGTTGTATGATAAGTGCTTAGCTTGCGGAATAGCAGCCATGCGAGATATGGCAATGTTCTTCGTTGTTACCTGGTACTGCATTTCCAGACCTACCTACTAACACAGCCCAAATGCCAGCGATCAATTGCATAAGAGTACATACTGCGTTAGATATCGGCGTCTACACAACCTATTTCATGCCCGTGTATTTAACTCCGTCTTATATCTTGTGTCAACAGCTTCCAGCGGGCAACAGCTCAACACCAGTGCTATCTATAGCAACGTCCCATTCCGCATTCGTATTGCCATCCTTAATCCTCCCAACTATCGTATATGGCTCCAGCAGAACCTGGCACCCTTATTATACCCGACTCTCTGCCCTTGTGTTCACCCTCCGCTTCCCACTCCAAGGCTCTTGAAACTTCCTGACTTCGCTCAGTATCAGGTTTATCTACTTCTCCCCCACCACCTCTTTCGTATACCTCTCTCTACCCCCCCTGCGGCTTACCACTCCCTGAAGCCCGCGCCATCCATCTATCCTCCTT